>VMDO01023024.1:0-32467 GCA_007922755.1 Pedetes capensis
TTCGGACATGTAGTCAGGAGAGAACAATCCCTGGAGAAGGACATCATGTTTGGAAGAGTGGCAGGTCAACGGAAAAGAGGAAAACCCTCCACCAGATGGATTAACACAGTGTCTGCAACAATGGGCTTAAACATAAATAAGATGGTTTGCCTGGCACAGAATCGGCAAGTGTTTCGATCTGCTGTACTTAGGGTCGCTAAGAGTCGGACTCGACTCGAAGGCACCTAACAACAACAACAACTGGTTAGGCAGAAAGATGGACTTTAATCTGTGTGCCCTTTGAAATGACCATTGACAACCTCCTTCTTATTACCTGCACCCTCTGACTGTGGCCCTTGGAACTGGCTTTATGAGTGACAGGTTATTAACAAACCACTGTTAGTTCCCACAACTGCCCAGTTTCTAACCGGCTTGTTAAACAAAGTAAAAGTTCAACAAATAGTTGGCTTCAAAGTCACTACTGTTAACCACCATTCAGATGATGTTTGCACATTCAGGCGATCTTGGGTTTGAGTCTCAACTCTACCAGTCACCAGCTGGGTGTCCTGGTCAAGGAACCTATCACATCCCCACGCCTCATATCTTCATCCCTACAGTGAGGGAATTTGGGCTCTGGGTGTTGAGGAAATTGAGCAAGTTAGTGAAGAGTTGTGAGCGCAGTGAGGGGAACACACCAAGTACTTTCCAAAAATTTATAATGATTATTATCATTATAGTTGTTATTATTGATGTTTTAGTTGTGAGATAATAAAATATTTCCTGCCCTTTTCCTACACTCTTTCTTTCATCTGCCTGCCTTGGTGTAAACATAGTTAAACCAAGTTGTCTCAGCTACTTAAACTGAAGCTTAAGGTGTGAGAACTAGACAGTGCTCTGATTCTGCTTGAGTTGCCGTTATGTGTTGCTATTAATCTTGCCAAAATGATTAATATCTGGCTTATGCCTAGCATCTTATTCCACCAATGCTTACAGAAGTGTTGGTGTGCAGAGCAAAATCTACAAATGCGGCACTTGGTGAGGAAAACTGGATGAATGCTATGGACTAATAAATGAAAAAAAGTAACAGCAAGCTGAGTTGGAGGCAACGTCCTCCGAAGTCATGAAGGTCCAAAAAAGAACAAAAATAGCCAGAGATGGTCACAGAGTGACTGGTCTTATTTGCCTACATGGATGTCTGTATCTCCATGGTATGGCATTCATCAAAGTTTCACACACACATCCCAAGAGTTGTGCACACAAAATCTGAGTGCTTTTTGCCATAGGACTGTGAACTCCTGGAGGGTAGTATGAATGGATTGGTTTCAATAACATTGTACAATAGAATCTCTAACCACAATTGTGAAATTTTCATCTCTCCTTTCAGTTTTACCAGATTTTATTTATATATTTGAAGATCATTTAGTAAGTACATACTTATTTAATAAATTTAATATATTTTTTGTTAATATCTTCTTGA
The DNA here is from genome assembly GCA_007922755.1 of Pedetes capensis. NCBI lineage: Eukaryota > Metazoa > Chordata > Mammalia > Rodentia > Pedetidae > Pedetes > Pedetes capensis. Next base: position 1,457 of record VMDO01023024.1, read on the forward strand.
TGAAGTTTCCTCCTTATTATTATATTCGCCTCTTTGTTTATTCTGGTGTCATTCTTTACCAAAGTCTATTGTGATATTAATGTAGCCATGAGCTTTTTTAAAAATTAGTATTTCTTGATATATCTATCCCCATTTTTTTTTTTTACTTTTAACCTGCATGTATCTTTTAAAAAATTAGTTTCTTACAGGTAGTGTAAGGTTTTGGGGTTTTTATTGTTCATTCTGAAAATCTCTGCCTTTAAGTTGGTGTATATAAACCATTTATATTTAATGTAGTAACTATTACAATTGGGTTTAAATATACCATGTTGATATTTTATTTCTATCTTCCCCACTTATTTTTTCCTCTTTTCCTCATTTCCTGTCTTCTTTTGGATATTTTTATGATCACAAAACCAGCCCACTAGTTATACCACTTTTATATTTTTAACTGGTTGCTCTAGGATTTTCAACAGACATCTTTTAAGTTATTTGAGTCATCTTCAAATACTCTCATACTGCTCCAGGTATTGCATACTAACCTTACAGTGGCACACTTCCACGTTTTCTCTCCCTTCCTATGTGCTAGTCTTACCACAATTCTATTCTACACATCCTATAAAACCACAAGATATTCTTTTTACTCTTTTTGATTTAGACACTCAAATATCCTTTTAATAAATTTTTAAATGATATATTATTTTTACCATAATTTTTACCATTTCTGGAGCTCTGTGTTCCTTTGTATAGAACCTCATTACCATCTTGTGTCTATCTGAAGAATATCCTGGAGGGTTTTTTGTCAGTGGTTTTGAGAATGAATTTGCTCAACCACTGTTTACATGAAAAATCTGTTTTACCTTCCTTTTAAAGCTATTTTGTTGACTATAAAGATTTCAGCACTGTCTTTTCTTTTTCCCCAGTTCAGCGCTTTAAAGATGGCACCGTTATGTTCTGACTTTTAAAGTGTGTAAGAAGCGTCCTGTGAGTCTCACCCTTGCTCCTCTGTATGTCATCTTTCTCTTGTATTGTCTTCAACATTTCCTCTTTTGTTTTTTAGTGTCAAAGTGTGTGCATGTATGTGTGTCTGTGTGATTTACTCTTCTTTGAATACTTTGTGCTTCTTGGTTTGGTGGTTTTGTCTTTCATTAATTTTGGAAAATGTTTCATCATTATCTGTTCAAATATTTCTTCTTTCCTGGTTCCTCCTTCTAGAATTGTATTTGTGAGCAGATGAGACTATCTCCTATTTTCTGACATCTCTTGGTTGTTCTTTATTACTATCTTTGTTTTTTCATTTAAATAATTTCTATTAAATCAGCTTCAAATACATTTTTTAATCTTGTCTGTTAACGTGTCATTTGTAGGAATTCTTTCTCCCTGCCATCATGTTTTCTATATCTAGCCTTTCCATGTGGCTTTATTTTATAGTCTCCATCACATGACTGAAGTTTCCCTATCTGTTTATACAGATTTTCCACCTTTCCATTGGCTCCTTTAACATTGATTACACTTATTTTGAAGCTCCTCTGTTGGACCCCCCATATGCATCATCTGTGGGTCTGTTTTAACTACCTGACTCTTGAACTCTTGTAGAGAGTATTTTGTTTTCCTTTTTCCCCTGTGTGTGTGTTTCTGTGTGTGTATGTGTGTGTGTGTGTGTGTGTGTGTGTGTGTGTTTCTTAATTTTCAATTGAACAAAGGACATTAAGCATAGGAGACACTGAGGAAAAGATGTGGATGCTCAGAATGGGCTTGCTCTTGCCTGTCAGGCTGTCTCTGAGGGAAGCCAAGTCAGCCCAGGACCAGCAGACTTGGTTTGAGCCGCGGTGCTATGTTCAGTGCTCCACAGACCTGGACTCCTCTGTGGTGGACTGCTGCTACCTTGGCAGGCTGCTGTGGGTTCCCAGTGCTCCCCTCCATTGTTAGCTTTGGGCAGTTCCCCCTTACCAGCTCTCAGGTCCTCCCTCTGTGCCCTGTCTTTCCTGGGGTGCAGACCACCATGGCAGGTCCTCAGTGTGAGACTCAGGGTGGACAGAGGCTGAGTCCTGGCTCTGCTTCCCTAGCTCAGCCCAGGCCTGGCCCTGGGTGTCTGCACCTGAGATAGGGGTTTTCTTAGTGATCCCTTTCCTGTGCAGCCAGATGTTGCTGCACATGTGTAAGAGTGTCTCTGCTGTGGAAACTGTCCTCTGCCCCTGGCACTGGACTTACAGGCTCCAGATGGACAGAGGGCCAAGGGACATTTCCCTGCCCTCCTTGGGTAGTGTGCTTGAGTCTCCTCTTCTGTGGGCCAGTGGGCCATTGCCTTGTCCTGAGGTCGAAGTAGGGGCTCGTGCTCTTCCAGTGGAAAGCAGGACCATGCTTACACACCAGTGTGGGGATCCTAGTGGCCCTGGCTCTACCCCCAGTTTTTCTTATTGTTGTTGCTTTAGGTGCTGTTGAGTTGAGTCCGACTCATAGAGACCCTCACAGGGTTTTCAATGGCTGTTTTGGGATTGCCTTGGGAGTGGGTTGCCACATCCTTCTCCCATTTTTGCTGTGCTGGGAATCAAACCGGGGACCTCAGAGACTGCAGAGCAGCGCTCTACCAATTGAGCTAAGTCCCAGCCCAGTTTTTCTTGTAGGCACCCAGAAAGGGCCTATGGAGAAGAGTCTGAAGAGAACCGGGGGATCCCTTGCTATCTGGGGGCAGCTGGGGATGCAAAGTTCTCACGGTGGCCCAAACTCAGTCATTAAGAGTTTTTCACCATCTCAGTTTTCCCTCTTATTTGATCTTCTGGCATCCATCCCTCTTCCCCAGCTCTGCCAAAGCGACACCTCGGCATGTCTGTCTGCAGCAGAGGCTGCCACCTTCCAGAAGTCAGGGCTAGAAGGGAGCAAGACTGTGTAGGGCACCCCATGTCCCCAGTGGCAGCGGAGGCCACAGGCAGAGAGACTTGCCAGATTGCCTCCAGAAGCCCTCCGTGGCTCTGAAGTGGGGAAACCAGGGCGTCGCCTCAGCGGAGCCTCGAGACTGTGTGTTCAAGAGACCGGTTCCGCTCCATCCGTCCTAGGGTTCTCAAAATGCACCCCTTCCTCCATGGCCCTTCTATCCCTCTGCCTCCTCTCCTCAGGGTCCTTCTAGAAATGACAAGAATTCTGTGGAAATGGGGTCCCAGGCCAAGAGACATCATAACAAATGAGCTTTTCCAAACTTGAAAAAATAATAAAATTTGGAATTAAAAAAATTCCCCTAAATTGTCTTTTTGTTGGTATTAGTGATGGTACTTGCTTCATTATCCACTTTAGTGGAACAAATATTTGGTTTGGCTCATGGGATGAGCAGAGAACTGTCATAAAACTTACTCTGTTAATATACTAAAAGAAATAATAGGTTTGCTTAGCAAACACATGGTAGTTTTCAATGATGATATTATCCCAGAAAATAGATGAGTAATGACATTACATAATAGTTGTTGGGTAATTATTTGCAGATAATTCATATTTTCATCTCTGGAAGACATTATTATGCTCAGAGAAAATTTGGATTATTTGTACTCACCAAGTGTATAAGTTCTATGCTTTCTGCTTGTGGCTTTATTTTATATCCACGAGATGGGAAGTACATAATGATAGAAATTCCAATTAAAACCTCAATGAGAAAACTGAGAGGAATTTTGGTTTCACTTATAGATTGGCAAAATGGTATACTGGATACTCATGGATTGAAACTTTCATTAGCTTTTTTCTTAAGGGAATTTAGCTTTCTCCACTTGCTTTTCTAGCAGTAAGATGCTTATTGGAAATTTAAAAGGATTTGGGAATGGGTTAATGTGTGTAGACAAAGATTTGAATATATATAAAACATAATCTATTTATGTAACATTTTTTGTGTGTATATAAGTACATATTACATATATAGAGTTCCTGCAGCTGTAGCCCTGTGGCATCTGATCCCGTCAGATCTCAGAAGCTAAGCAGGGTCGGGCCTGGTTAGTCCTTGGATGGGAGACCACCTAGGAACAGCAGATACTGCAGGCTTGGGAGAAGGACCCGGCAACCCACTCCCAAAAATCAATCCCCCATTGAAAACCCTATGCACAGCAGAGAAGCACTGACAATAGTGTTTCATTTGTTGTACGTAGGGTCGCTATGAGTCAGATACTGACTTCGACGGCACCTAACAACAACAACATATATAGAATTAATGTAACAATTAGTATTTTAGCGCTTTAATGGTGGAGATGTAGTTGAAAGTGTTTACCACAGACATTGAATGACAACCACGTGGGTGTGGGATCTAGCGTGGAATAGAGGCTGTGGAGGGTGTGCCCACAGCAGTGCTTGATGACAGGTCCCCTCCTCCTCAGTGTAGGGCAGTGGCCCTCTGCCACCAGGCCCCACTAGGAACCTAGGAGGCATCTTAAGCTCTCATTGACGTCTTGCTGTCACACAGCTGGATGGGGACAGTTCCTCTCCCACAGCTGAGCTTTCCCATCCCTACGTCACACCCTGGTTGTTCCTCGTCTGAACTCTCATAGCAGCTTTCTGATTGTTCTGTCTTCTTCAGGCTCAGGTCCTCCAAATCTTGCCCCACTGGTTCCCAAAATGACCTTTCAAACTGCAGATCAGATCACATCACCCTCTTGCTAATTCTCTGGTACTTCCCACCTTCTTCCCTTTTGGAGTCCCAGGTCCTTCTTTTGGTGTAAGTGCACCCTGGGAGCTGCCCTGAGGACGTCCCAGCCTCCTGGCTGACCCTGGGTTGGCTAGCTCCCCTCTCATCTGCCTCATCTGTCGAATCCTATGGCCCTCAGCACTGGGCTCAAACTTGACTTCCTCTGAAAAGCCCCTCCTGTTGACACTTCTTTCTCTCTGTCCTTCACCTGCAAGATGCTCCTCTGGAGCCCCCAGTGTGATCAGTGAATACTCACTTTCATCAATGGCTCCTAACGATCTGTCCCATTTGTTCCTTTGAAGGTGATCTCCTTCTAGGAGGCACAGAATCCTTTGCCCCTTTGCCTAGGGTGGGCAAGTGGCTGGAACAGGGTCTGTATTTTATTGCATTTTATATTCCCACCTTATCATAACACTTCATCTGCATACAAGCCAGCCAGCGTCTACTATGTGGGTGTATCTGGCCTGAAGGAATGCTATTTTCTGGGATCGCAGTAGCCGGGGGCAGATGGGTGGCTCTTTGGAATATTTTTGAGGAGATGAGTAGTGTATATGGCATAGATAAGCTGGCAGGGCTTTCCTCCAGCAGTCCAGGTCAAGGTGTTGTTGTTGTTGTTGTTAGGTGCCATTGAGTTAATATCCTACTCATAGTGACCCTGTGTACAACAGATGAAACACTATTGTCAGTGCTTGTCTGCTGTTCATAGAGTTTTCAATGGCAGATTGATTTTTGGGAGGGGGTTGCCAGGTCCATCTCCCAAGCCTATAGCAACTGGTGTTCCCAGGTGGTCTCCCATCCAAGGACTAACCAGGCCCGACCCCGCTTAACTTCCAAGATCTAATGGGATTGGATGCCACAGGGCTCCCACTGTAGGCAGGTCAAGGTGTAGTGGGTAGTTAATATTTGCGACTCTTTGGGGGGTAGAATGCACCGCTACTGCTCCTAGTCACCTCTATGGCCCCATGTGCTTCTGTCCCTTCCTTTATGGACCATCTCAGGATCATCTCTGTCTTCCCCAGACTCTTGTCTGTGGCTGACCTGCTCGTGAAATGCCAAAGATCTCCTTCCAACCCCATTCCTTCTGCAGACTCTTTCTGGTTTGTACTGTGGCGCCCTAGACATTTTTTAATGTGTGTCCATCCCAAAGTGAAATCCTGCTTCCTTTTCCATCTCCTGCCCCTGGCAGTGTCCCCATGGTTTCTACCTCTGGGTTGCTGCCATTGCCACTGACTTCCTGATACCACCTAGACCTCTCATGCCTCTCTTTTTCACCTGAGCGCTTTTCTCCTCTCACGCGGTGGCCATGCTACACCCAGTCACCTGGGGGGCATCTCAAATCTGCCCCTTCCTTGCTTAAATGATTGCCATAGCATCCAGGAAGCGGGCTTGGCCCTGTGCTCCCACTTCTTGGGCTGACTCCCCACCCTCCACCTGCACAGTGCTGGGTGCCTGACATCCAGGCTGCTGCCGTGGCGACGGAAGCCATTTCATGGCGGCCATGTTGGTTTATTCTCTGTGCCTCTGCGCAGCAGACACTGAATGGGGCGGCACTGGACTCCTGCTTCCTCCTGAGCCAACACCTCCTCTCTGTACTTGCTACAGTGTCCTGTTTCTCCAACACTGTCTCCTCTTCCTCTGCTCTGAAAACTTGGACCTGGCACTTGCAGTCCTATGCAGTAGCTCTCTCCTCCCTGAAGTGATCTGACTTTCCCAGCCAACGTCTGAGCACAGGTACTATTGAAATTTCTGTCCAAGTCCAGGAGACACCTAGAGCCAGGAGCTGTGTCTTGCTCGCCCAGGTACCCCCAGTGCCTTGCACCAAGCCTGGAGATCACAGATACTCAAATTGTGAGAATTAGAGAGATCAAAGTGCCTGGGGTTGGCAGCTGCAGAGAAAAGTCGTGGCTGGTGGTTTGGAAGGGTAAGTGCATGGCCAGACGAACAGGGGTCCCATCCCGGTGTTTATTTATTTTTCACAATAAAACTTTGGGGGAAGGGGTAAAAAAGAAAATACAGTCTATAGTTGTTCGCTTTTTTCTAGTATTCATCTTCCTGGGAAAAGAGCCAAAGTATATTTCGAGGGGTCTAAAGTTTCTTGGTAAAGTTTATGATTCTAGGGCAATTCAAGAAGGTTTGTACGTTTTTTTTTTTTTCCTGGCACATATCTTAACAATTACACTCTGCGAGCCCTCAAGGACTCTGGCGGTTCCAAGATCCTGAGAAATGGTCCCGAGTCAGTCTTTGAAATGGAGAAGTCCAAGACAAGATGTTGCTTTTCACGGTGTAAAGGAGTCGATACAAATGCACGCTGTGTATGTTGTTACCTGGACGGCTCACGACAAGCCCGTTGCTGGCTGATAAACTTCTTTCACCGCACCAGAATAAGGTGGAGAAGGAGCTTGGAGCCAAAGAAGGCAGGCTGCGGAGCCCCGCGTCAAAGTCAACAGAAAAAGAAGATCTGAAAAGAATGACATTCTAGCTCATCCTTTCTCTTCCTTTCACGCTTTATGGTGCCTTGGACGGAACAAAAGCTTTACAGAGAAAAGGCTGGCTTGGCTGTGGAACAGGCCTCCCTCCTCAGCTCGCTTTCCTGGGTCCTGGCGCCTGGCTGCTCTTAAAGCAGCACAGCCCTGCGAGGTGCTGCCTTGAGGCATCCCCTCCACTTGCCTTCCCTCTCTCCTCTTTTCTCTCCTCCATTTCTTCAACAGTTTTGGGGGGAATCGGTTACAAATGCCACTTGCTGTGCTTGGCGCTCTGTCCGGCATCTGCTGTCTCTGTGTCTCCGTCTCTGTCTGTCCCTCTCTCCCCCTTTCTCCCCTGTGCTTCTTCCCCTCTCTCTCCTCGATCCTTTCTCCCTGATGTAATGTCTCTGAGCGTGTCTGGCTCCAGCGGTCCCCCCTGGGGCAGAAAGCGAGGAGTCGGCTTGGAAGACAATCTCGGTGTTATTCATAAGGCCCCACTGCGTTCCAGCAGCCTTCTTGGATCCACGATTGTGGAAATCTTCCGCTGTGTGCCTCGCTTGGAGGATCAAATTTACAGTTTTCTGCTGGCCGGTCTTCATGGTGAGCCATCTGAAATCCATAGGCCGGCAGAGCCAACTGCACGGAAAGCGGAGCGCGCCGCAGCACTGCAGAATGAAGCCATGGAGCGGCCCATCTAGTTTGCTGGTTTGCTCAACTTGACCCAAATGGATTTCCACATAAACAATATTTATGAGCGAGTCTTTGAATAATTCTATTAAGTGAAACGCCAGGTTTTTATTTCCCGTTTTATTGCATTTTCTGAACGCTGTGTATTCCAATCACATTGAAACATTTTGTTTTCAGGTTCTGTAGAAAGTGCTGATGGTTGAACCTCAAAAGAATTGAAGGGTTAGTTCATAAATGAATAGAAAGCCAGGGGCATTTCTCCAAAGTTTGTTTAACTACCCTAACCTCACGGGCCTGTAAAAATTCAGCTGAGAATCATTGAGAAGAGGGTCTCCCATGAGATTCCTTGGCACTTTCTGCTTCCGCTTGGATCAGAAATACCATGAGAACATCTTTTTTTTTTTTTCTTTCTTGCAACATTTCAACACTTGGGGTTTAACTTGTAGTTAGAGAAGAGCAGAGGGAACAGAAAAGGAATGAGAGGAAAACAGGGTTGAACTTTTCTTAACCCAGAAGTTTTTGCAGCTTTTACACAGAATTTCAGGCCAGAACCTCCTTGACTGAGGCCATTGCTGGTGCTGAGGTGCCATCTGGCCATAGCCTTGCCCATGTGGTTCCAGGGAGGAAAGCGGCTGTCTCAATCACATCCAGTACACCCAATGTTGGGGCTCAGCCTCTGATCCTGTTGTTGTTGTTAGGTGCCCTCGAGTTGTGTCTGACTCATAGCGACTCTCATAGGGTTTTCAATGGCTGATTGTTTCAGGATTACCTTGGGAGTGGGTTGCCACGTCCTGATCCCATTTTTTCAGTGCTGGGAATCAAACCCGGCACTGAAAGTGCACCACCTACTTAATTAGCCTTACCCATTCACCAGGGTACCAGAAACAGAAATTAAATCATTTATCCAGCCACACCCATGCTCGGTCGCTCGTGAACTAGTGTGTTCCACAGCAGTCCTCTGGACGGAGGTGTGTGGGCAGATCCATGACAAAAACAGCTATGAGCCTCAGGTCTGCGCACTTGGAAAGTAGATTAGTGGCTGCGTAGGATAGGGGCAGGAAGAGGTGTGTGGGAGACGGGGGAAATGGGAAGTGACTGCTAATGGGAATGGAGTTTCTCTCTGGGGTTAAAGACACAGGCAAAAATTGCTCGCGGTGATGGTTGCGCTACACCATGAGTACATGAAAGACTATGGGAGTCTTGCACCCTCGGAATGGGAGAACAACAGGGGAGGTGAACTATGTATCAACCAGGCTGTTGAAAAGAAACAAAGTCAAACACAGGCTTCCTTCCTGTAGGGACCACAGCCTTTGTGCACTATGATTTCACAGCTCTTCCCCTCAGGACTGGAGTCCACCTCCCCCTGCTGACTCCGGGCTGCCTCACAAGCTGTGAGGACATGCAGAGTGTGCAGGGTGATCGCATGCCAGTTCTCAGTGTTGGTTCTCAAGAGGCCTTGCATGCACTGCTGGCCTCACTATGAAAAACTTCATTGTGAGAGACCTGTGCAGCAAGCAGAGCCACCCCAGCAAGGCAATTCTAGCCCACCTGCTGACTGCTTCCAGGTGCGTGGCAGGCCCTCACTGACCCCAGCTTAGCTGGGTGCTTGCACCTAAGCCATAGACTCACCAGACAGAAAGAACTGCTCTTCAATACCCAGTGTTGGGGCTCTTTGTTCCACAGCCATGGCTGACTGATACACATTTCGTCCTTGGAGACCTCAGAGGTGTAAAGAAGGAGATGTACACACAATGCTGTCATTCTCACAAGGTCAAAACTTCACTTGGATTTTCAGCCTCTGAGCAGGACTTTCCCAGCCTTCCTTGTTTCCTTCCAAACCTTATTTCCTCCCCGAAGCAATGGCGAAACCCACACTTAGTCCAGTGACAAGCAGACATTTGTTCTCAGATGGCGTGAGCCTTACCCTGACACCTCAGGGCCTTCCTGGAAGAGGTGGGCTGGGGGCAGTCTTGTCTGATGAGCAGGACTAGCTATTGCTTGCCACGTGCAGGTCACACTGCAGAATCCTGTTGTGGGGGACAGAGCTCCCTCTTGGCTTCTGGAGGAAAGAAGCTTAGATAAATGGAAACTGGGTTTCTGACCCCCGTCCCCCATGCAAGAACTGTGTCAGGAAAGCTCTCAGTCTGTGAGGTGCACAGAGACTGCGGAAGTGCAGAAGCTTCCTGCTGGGCTATGGGACAAGGGCAGGTGAAGGGCTGAGGGCACAGGGACAGGGGAGACGGTTCTGACAGAAAGCTCAGTGGTCACTTCCCAGGGTGACCAGCGTGTCAGGTGGGCTTCTAAAGAGCTGATTGACTTGTAAGTTTTTAAGCTCTGTTGGGAATGAAGGATAGTCGGTCCTCCATGTCTGCATGTATGAAATATTTGGAAGAAAATGTTATGTGTTGCTGACTTGTACCACGTAGCTAGGCCTACCATGTTTGTGACTGCGCCGAACATAAACGGAACTTTTTTTGGTGGTTGTCCCTGAATGATACAGTATAACCATTATTTAGACAGCATTACCTTTGTACTAGGTACAGAAGTATTCTAGAAGTGAACGGAAGTATTAGGAAGAGTGTGCACAGTTTAAATGCTAACGCTATGCCATTTTACATAAAGGACTTGAGCATCCATGGATTTTGGCTTCCTCACTGTTTCTGGAACCGATCTCCTTGTACTGAGGGAAGGACAAGGTAGGAAAAACACACAATGAGACCCAGGGACAGGTGGAATGAGGTACGCACAAGTGTCCGAAAATGTCTCACATCACGCAGTGCCCTCGGAACCTTCTACCATGATGGTTTTGCTATTGAGCATTGAAAGTAGATTAGTAAGAAGCAAGAGGGGCTGGGATTTAGCTCAGTTGGTAGAGCACCACTCTGCACTTTCCAAGGTCCTGGGTTCGATTCCCAGCACTGAAAAAATGGGAGAAGGATGTGGCAATCCACTTCCAAGGCAATCCCGAAACAATCAGCCATTGAAAACCCTATGAGGGTTGCTATGAGTTGGGCACAACTCTAGGGCACCTAACAACAACAACAACAACAGAAGGTAAGAACTGAATTTCAATCTTCCTTACTTTTAATTAATTTGAATTTAAGCTTAAGTAGCCATACCCATGCTAGCACAAGGAGAGCCTGGCTCTGCTCAACAGATAAGTGCATGCATTTTTATTGTTGTAACCAAAATCGTAGACCTATTTGTTTCAGACAAATGCTGGGCAGTTAGTTAGTGATTGCCAAGTTCCATATCCCAATCCTCCAGGTTTATCCATCTCGGAAGATGAGGTTCCTTGTGCTAAGCAAAAACCAACCCCCACATGTCCGTGCATCTGTATTCAGTGCCAACTGCAGGCCAGGTACTGTGCTTTGCAAAACAGAATTAAACCAAGAGGTAACACTTGCCTGATTTCTTTGCCTGAATCCAACTGCTTACTGCTTAAAAATGCAAGTGTGGTTTTAATAACATTTGGCATAAAATTACTTAAACTTGAAAATTTTGAACTTATCACAATAAGTAAATTATGTGCATCTAGAGAAGGCTCTTCTTAATTCTACAGGCTGGCAATTTTGATTTCTATTGTCATTGAAGATGATGTAATTGTGGCTTAATAAGAAAAATTATTAAAGGGTTTATGAGCTTTCATTGGTAAAACCCAGGGAGAAAAGGTCAATAAGGATTTCTCCCCTACAAATCTCTGAGGTATTTGAATTTAAAATGAATCTCATTCTATAAGGAAAAATGTAAAATCAGAAAGACAGAAATCACCCTCCCTCTAAAAAGGGGGGAAAAACTTAATTTATGTTGACTTCAGTCTTCCCTAGATTAAAAGCAACTCAACATAAAATGAGGACTGTGAGTACAGATTTTTAAGGAATTCACATATTTGCATCAATTTTTAAAAGGTTTTACAACTAATGAACTTGGATTTCTTTTGGCATGGCATAAAATCCATTTGTACAGTTTTTAATTAAGAATGCAGGCTGTGCAATTAAAACGAAGGGTAAGGACTTCATCTGATGTCCTATGAGAACCTCAGTCGGAAAAATTATGGTAATGCTGTGTGTCCTAGAACCGTCTCTGAGTGTCACAGGCACGTGGTGAGGAAATACCCCACTGCACAACGAGGATTTGTGTAAAGTTGATAATTAGGAACATTTAATTTTGATGTGTTAGGGCCTTGTTTACCACTAATCTCCCTGGCATTTGCTGTGGGCCTGGGAGTCAGCAGGAGGATCATCTAAAATTGAGTTCAGAAAGTAGAGACTGGGTCAAACTCCCCATCCATAATGCAAATACTGCAGTTTCCTCACAGGCCGGGGAATTCCTAATGTGGGCTTTAATATTTAAAGTTACCAGTGCCATTATTGAGGATATTACGATGCTTTCATGTCGAACTGATTAAAATTACATTTGGAATAATGAATGGCATGTAATGTACAAATACCCGTCCACCCCCACTTTTTTAAAGTACAAAAAGTATAAACAACTATAACGGAAAGTCCTCTGGGATATTCTTCAGGGACAGCTGGAGCTGGGGAATGGAAGCCCAGGGCCAGCGCATGGTAGGAGACAGTCTGCCCGGAGCCTGGGGGGAGCCTTCTGCCCTTGCTAGGCTCTTCCAGAAATGCCCTGTGCGTTTTCCTTCTCATCTCTAGAAGACTGAAGATACTTGCCACAATCCGTTCTTATTTGTGGTCCCTCAGCCTGAGCGATTCAGAGCTCTGTTCATCTCTTTAAGCACTTAGGGCAAAATTCCAAATGCATTGCACGCGCTTGCCAAAGCTACACCAGGTCCTTTCCAAAACCATCTTTGTTCATTCTCCCAGGGTCAAGGTCATACAGAGAACTGCAGACACGTGGCCTCTGGCTTCAGCACTCAGAACATGGAGGCCTTGTCTTCCCCGGGTGGAACCAGTGGTGAGAGTGGCGAGCTGAGACCCACACTTGGCGAGGACCCATCCTCTCTGCTGACAGCCTGAGAGGCAGGTAACCAGTTGAGTGATGCCCCCATCTTTCCAGGCAAAGCACCAGGAAAAGTGTGTGCGTACCTTCTGCTTGTGACCCCCGGGGACAAAGGTTACTTGAGCTTGAAATGACCCAGGTATAAGAGATGATGATACAGCTGTTGCTTCCACCAACACCCCATCAACCTCTCTCTTTGGCCAACCGATTCTGCTTTTAGGAAAATGATTGGCAAGTGTAAAGAGTTACCACTACTCTACCAGCCTTCCCCCACGAGGGTTCCCCTGTCTTTAGCACCTTGCATGAACAGGGGACATCTGTTACAATTGATGAACCAATACCGATACACTGTTATTAACTGAAGTCCACAGTTTACATTAGTTCTCCTTTGAGCTGCACATTGTATGAGTTTTGACAGTTGCATAAGGACAGGTACCTGCAATCACAGTTTTGTACAGAATCGTTTACCTGCCCTAAAGATCCTCTGTGTTCCACCATTCATCTCTTTCTTCCTCTAAAAATAGGAATGGGAACATGTTCTTCCTGTTTGCAATTATTAAAGGAAAATGATGCCTCAGCTCCTGCCTTCCCCTACCACACCCCAGCCTAGTCATCTGCTCTGTCCGTTTCCCCTCTAAGGGTTATTAAATAAAGCTCAACTAAACCCGCCTGCTCTGGCTGGGCTCAGCCTACGTGTCTGGCTCCATCAATCTGTACAACCTCACATCCTAGATCAGGGTGTTGGCGTCACAGTCCAGCTCGCCTGGGCTGTAGCCCATCTCCTCCTCAGCTCCCCGGCTGTCTGCCTCTGAAAGTGTTAACTTCCATCAAATATGTCATCCAACACCAGTCACACACCAGGAAAATATTTATAACAAAAAATAATAAGTTCATACTAATCATGTGAGTGGTTTGTATGCATTTCTTTCACTTATTTAATAAGTGTTTTCTAAATACCTGAATATTAGCACCCAACCTTTCAGATGCTACTATTGTATCCCTTGTCTTGACAATGCTACATCACCAACTGTACAAAAATAGAAATGGAAGTATGCATATATCTATAAGTTATTTTCCAGAAAAGCCACATCAAGTTAAGTGTCTACCCAGAAAGACCTAGAATGCTATCTTAGTATTCACAGATCAGCACTGATTTTTGTTGTTAAACTATTTGCCAATCTGATATGCAAGACAGTGTCTTATTATTTTAGTGGGCATTTATTAGACTCTGAGAGTTTGCTTGTGATTGTTGCCTACTGGTGTTTCTCCCATAACTGCCATTTCATGCATAAACTACTATGAAAACAATGATATTTTGATTCATGCTTCCATTTTAAAACTCAATCTTATTGTTTCCTTGGGTTGGCTAAAATCCCCAGCACAGTGCTGAAGATCTGGGCTGTCCTCTCCTGGTGACTACGAAGAAAAAACTCATAATGGGTTCCCAATAAGGATCATGTTGGCTGTGTGGTTGGTTAGGTAAAGGTTGCTTCTTTAATTAAAACAGGTAGTAGTTTTATTCTTTTTTTTTAATCTAATCATTACACATAAAATGTCCTTCTTCCTTCCTGTTAATTTAAATGTGGCATATGACATTTATTGATGGGGTACAGTTTTTGCAATCCTAGAAAAAAGTTGAGTTGGGCTTTATGTTATGATTTTTTGCCTAGTCATTATCACGTAACACGGGGGTTATCTTTTCTGGAAGGTTGGGAAATTTTTACCTGGAAAGCTGTCTTTGCCCTAAAACAATTTTGGGCATTAGATTTTGTCTACTAATTCAATTTCTTTAATGGTTATAGGTTTATTTAGATTTTCTATATATTCTTACTAAAACATTTTTATTAATATATCATAATATTTCCTAGAAACATGCATTTCATCTCACTTTTCAAATTAATTGACATTAAGTTGTTAAAGAGTATTTTGAGTCTGTAGTTAACCACTCTCAATATCTTTATATTTTGTGCTTTTTCTTTCTTTTTTCTTCTGTTCATATTTGAGAGTTTGTTGTTTGTATGTTCTATTTAATTAGTCTTTTTAAGAATCATCTCTAGAGCTCTTGTGTTTATTTCAGTTACTTTTGCTCTTGATACTAATAGTTCTTCTATTTTCTTTTTATGTATTTCAATCTTCTTTTTAATAAAGTATTTAAGGCTATAAATTTACCTCCAAATACCACTTTAGGTACATCTTCTAAGTATTTACTTGTGCTACTCTCATTGTCTCTCATTACAAATGTCTTGTAAGTTTCATTATGATTTCCTCTCAAACTATGGTTTGTTTGGTAATTCTCTTGATTTCAAACTGTGTTTTATTATGGTTTTCTAATTAAATTCATTCGCATAACTTCTTGATGGATTGTTCTTATCATGAAGTAAGATACCGCTTTTTATCTTTAATTACCATGTATTCTATAATAACAAATAGTACTACAATTTTCTTTCATTTTGTATTTCTCTGATATACCTTTCCATATCATTATTAAAGACATTTTTGATTCATTCTGTTCACATCCACTTTTTATAAGAAGTATATAGTATTTTTTCTTGTTGTTGTTGTTATTAGGTGCCATCAAGTCCTGTCCAACCTATAGCAACACTTATAGGGTTTTCAATGGCTGACTGTTTTAGGATTGCCTTGGGAGTGGATTTCCATGTCCTTCCCCCATTTTTGTGGTGCTGGGAATTGAACTTGGGACCTCAGAGACTGCAGAGCAGTGCTCTACCAACTGAGCTAAATCGTAGCCCAATATTTTTTTTTTAATTTTGAAAATGTAAAAAATATGCATTCAACTAAGTTAGTAGTTTTCGACTGGGAGTTATTTCCCCCCATGGAACATTTGGGCGCTTGTGCAGACAGCTTTGATGGTAATAAGTGGGGAAGTTGCTCCTGGCAGTGCTTGGGGCAGAGGCAAGGGCTGGAGCTGAGCATCCTGCAGCTCCCTGCAGTGGAGAATTCTCTGGTCTAAAATGCCAGTTGCACTGAGGGTGTGGAACCCTAAACTGAACTATGGCTTTATGGAAAAAGTGATTTATTCCTCTGATGTTACATATCAAAGATGATGCTCTATTAATGGTTATCATCTTTACAAGGTCTATGTAAAAATTATCATGTTATTTTTTAAAATTCATCTATGTTCTTGCATCCATTTTGTTGTTAATAAAATTACATTGCATGGATAAAAAAGAAGTGTATAGTATTTTTTAATGCACCTCATTTTCTGATTTTATCTTTGTTGTATTATTTGCATAACAAACACATTTAGAATAATGACTATCTTACTTCTTAGACCCTATTTATCGATGTGTCTTTGTGTATTTTTTCTTTTTATTTTATTTAAGAGATTTAAACTTTTTCTATATCCTTTTTAGTTTCCTCTACTCATCTGTTAGATTTGGAATGTATTCTTTATATCTGTGATTTAGTAGAACGATTTAAATTTTGTCTTAAAATAACACAAATATGCATGTTAGAGTTACCACCTCCCTACATCTAACTTCTGAGCAACATTGGGGCTTTATTTCACTTTTAACTCCCCGGTGCACTAACTTCCCGCTCCACCCCCATCTTCCTTGTTACTGTCATCTGAGGTTGAGTTCACCATACAAAATGCACACAATTATTATTTCTCATCGTCGATAATTAATTAAATCTACCAATGCATTTTATCAATACTCCTTGCACCCACTTCTTCCCTCTGGGCTTGCTTTAATTCTTGCTGAACTAGGACTTCTAGCTGTTCTTTCAATGAGAGTCTTTGGCAAAATTTTTAGCCTCTGTTTATTTGAAAATACTTTCATTTTTCTTTCGTTCTTTTTTCCTTTCCTATTCCTTTCTTTTTCTCTCTTTGTTTTTAAATTCTACTTCTGAGTAATATGTAGCTGAATACAGAATTCAAGACTGACAAATATTTTTCCTTAGAACTTTGAAGATTACCTTCCACTGTGTCTGGGCTTATTTTCTTGCAATTGAGAGGTCTTCAGTGCATTTAGTTTTTTCTCTGGTAAATAATTTCTCAAAAGAGAAAACCCTCTGGAAAATTTTCAAGGGTTTTTGACCTCCCTGATGGCCTGAAGTCTTCCTACAATGTATTACTTATTCATATCCTAGTAGATTCTTAAACGGCTCTTTAATCTGGAGACCAAGATGTTTCTTCAATTTTGGAAGGTATTTTGCCATTACATCTTCAAAGAATGACTGTAACCACGATATCCCAAAATTTTGCTTTTGGAATTTCAAGGAATGTACATGACTGGAGATTCCAACATAGTCTGTGTCTTTCAAACCTCTTCCTTCAGATTTTTAACCCTCAGTTTCTCTGTGTTATACGTGGTGACATTGTCATCACTATTTCTGTGTCCAATTTAGTCTGTTTCTTGGCATTTTTAACATCTCGCATCCCTCTAGCTTACATTTTTGAAGTTGTCTATTTGTTCTTTTTTGTCAAGTCTGCTTAGTCTTATTTTAAATGTGCTTCTTTCTGTCTCCTAATTCCTTGTATTTATTTTTTTAAATATGCCAGGTTGGAGGATGTTGCAAATGCTATTGTTTTGATTTCCTTGGAACAACTGCCCCTCAGAGTGGTGGCCATGTGCTGGCATCTCGTAGACCCTTGGCCTGCCATGGCTCTGGTCTTGAGAGAGTCAAGTCCCATCTCCCTGCTCTGGCTGCAGCTACTGCACTGTCCCATGGCGCTGCTGGGGGACACTGCGGGTTCTGCCACTGCCCTTCCTGGGGGTGGCCCAGACCATCGGCTAAGCAAGACCTTTTTCACCTTTTCGCCCATTCTTGCCTGGACCACCGATGAGGAAACAGCTTTCCTGCTCTCCCTCAGACCTTCGGTGAGGAAAGAACACTCTCCCCGCTGCAACCATCAACAAGGAAAGAACCCACTCTCTGTCTGAGTGGAACCGGCCTGTGTGGATTTCCCCCTCCCTCCAGGCAGCAGCTCCCATGGACAGTGCTGTGGGAAGGGGGCCTCCGCCTGGGGCTCCAGCACAGCCTCTGCAACAGTATCCGCCGGACCCCTGCAGAGTCCTTGCTTCTCTGCCCTTCTGAAGCTCAGACCTTGTTAAGTGAGCCTGAGTCTCTTTGTCTCTCCCTCTTGATTTTATCTGTCACTGCTGTGGATGTGGGGTGGAGACGTGCTGAAATGGTCAACCTATTGAGCTATGGTGCAAAACCACAATGTCTTCTTTTTTTCTTTTTTTTAAGTACTAGGGGTTGAACCCAGGCCCTTGCACATGCTAGGCAAGTGCTCCACTGCTGAACTGCAACCCTAGTCTTTTTTTTAAAAAAATTATTTTGAGACAAGGTCTTGGCAAGTTATCTAGGGTGGTCTTGAACTTCTAATCCTCCTGCCTTTGCCTTGCAAGTAGCAAAATTACAACTTCTAATGGCTACAGAATATTTTGTCAGTCAGCTTGTCATGGTGTGGGGGCTTGCGTGTTGTTGTGATACTGAAAGCTATGCCACTGATATTTCAGATACCAGCACGGCCACTCATGGTGGACAGGTTTCATCTGAGCTTCTAGACTAAGATAGACTAGGGAGAAGGACTTGGCAGACCACTTCTGTAACAATTAGCCACTGAACACCCTGTGAATAGCAAAGAAGCACTGTCAGATAAAAAAGATCATGTGCATGGCACGGTGTCCGGAAGTTTTTTGTTCTATTGTACATAGGGTCACAATGAGCCGGAACTGACTCTATGGAACCTAACAACAACAACAAAGAATAGTTGGTTATAGTTAATCCTTATTTATTTGTTACTTTCATTCCATCACTGAACCTTTTCAATTATAAATAACTGTAGCTCAATTACAGTTTGTTTAAATTTCTATCCATACACTAGGATAGATTTCTTAGAAGACAGGATACCATGTCCACATGTATAACTAAAGCTGCTTTTGGTACATCGCCCACCTGGTGTGGGTGTGGCTATAGGTGGGGTGTGAGTCCAGGTGTGAAGGTGTGGGCGGGTGTGGGTACAGGTGGAGAGATGGGGTGCCTGTATGAACAGCACACAGGCATGGGTGTAGGTAGAAGTGTGGGGGCTCAGGGGACTGGGGGATTACACAGGTGGGATGACATACAGGAGCACACCTGTGGTCAGGAATCAGAAAAGTACAGCACAGGTTTTCCCTAAGTATTTCTTTTCTTTAAGTTTTTAGTATTTTCTTCTTTTGAGGAAAATAATCCATGACCATCATAAAACATGTGAATGATACAGAAAAGGATATAAAGAGAATAAAAATAGTCATCATTTTTTCTTTGCTATCTATGCATCCTTGCCTGCAACCCTACCCCTGTGGCATCTGATCCCATCAGATCTCAGAAGCTAAGCAGGGTCCGCCCTGGTTAGTATTTGGATGAGAGACCGCCTGGGAACACCAGATACTGTAGGCTTGGGAGCAACCCACTCCCAAAAATCAATCTGCCATTGAAAACCCTATGAATGCTAGAGAAGCACTGACAATAGTGTTTCACCTGTTGTATGTAGGGTCACTATGAGTCAGATACTGACTCCACGGCACCTAACAACAACATCAATGCATCCAGTGTCTGTGGGATATTATGTGTCTTATTAATATGTAGTGTTACATACTTGTTGAGCTAAATTTTACATTTATATTTATTTACTAAATACCAAGCTCATTATAATTCATTCTTTGGGGATTTTTTTTCCTCTGACTGTGCATCGTCTTCCCAGGTCACTAAAATTTCTCTGCAAAAATGTCTAGTGATGGGTTATTATTCCACATTTGAAGGATATATTAAAATTCAATCATTTACTTACCATTGTCTATTTAAGTCGATTTCAGTCTTGAGATAAGGGTGTCCCATAGTATCTGTGGGATCTGAGGCTGTCCAGCGGTGTCTGTCCCTTAGCCACCAGACCAAAGGCTCTTCATGACTCCGGGTAGTGGCCAATATGGAGGCTGCACCGAGGTAACATTGGCCTCCAGCCTCGGGGACCCCCACATGACATGAAAGGCTGTGGATTAGTCAGGGCTTGGAATTACCGTGGGGAGAAGCCCAGGATACCAGCATGCAGTGACCCTGGAGAGGACACTGCACCCGGTAGCAGGGCCACCAGGCCCTCTGCCCCACCCCAACGCCACTGGTCCCTGGAGTGGTAAAAATGAGCGGCCTGAGGACGAGATGTGTGCGTGAGTGCCTGTGCAAGGACTCCATGCCGAGGACTTCTGGAGAGGAGGCGCCAGGCGAGGAGGGATAAACAGCCACACAGGGCTTCAGCCCGGCCTCTGAGGGGAGAAAGGCACGCGGGCCACCTGCCGGCTCAGGGTGAAGGAGGCCCACGGATGCCCGGGATGCACAGTGCTGACCTCGCCTACCTCGTGGGCCAGACCTGGCTCGCGTGGTCCATGTACAGAAAGGGGCTGTTCCCCTGGTTTGTAATTTTGAAACCTGAAGCAGGATGCCCTGGGGCGCCGGGGCTGGAGGGCGGCAGAGGAGTGTGGAGACCCTGAGAGGGCAGCTGCATGAGAGGTGCTGGCCTGCCAGGCAGGGCAGTGGCCACGGGAGAGGACATGGCGAGGCCAGGACCCCTACTTCCCCAGAGCACGCTGGCTGGATGGGGGCAGTGATGGAGAGAGAGGTAGGGAAGACAGTGGAGTGGGCATGAGTGTATAGGGGTCACCCACAGAGGCAGGGGACACCCAGGGGGTAAATAGGTTTTGGTAGAAGGCCAGTTCTCTTTGAGACATTTGACCTGAGGAGAAATGTTGAGGTGTGTTTCGCTCTGTGAGGTCAGAATTCAGAGGTGCAGCCGGGGCTGGGGACACATGTGGCTCTCAGAGCCATTCCTGGAAATGCCTTGGGTTGGAGGATGGTGAGGAGGGCAGAGAGGAGCCTGGGGTCAGCCCTCAGGGACGCTGGGAGTGGCTGGACGGGATCCCGTTCTGTGGAGGACTCAAGGCAGCAGGCTGGGAAAGCTGCACAGGGCGCAGGACCCGGGTTGGAGCAGGGACCTCGGCACAGTGAGCCTCAGAGAGGAGAAGCAGGTGGTGTGGGCGACAGCGAGGGGGCACGAGGAAGCAGAGGAAGGGAGCTGGGTGGATCTCCCACAGCCTGCTGAGCAGAGCCAAATAGGTCAGTCACAGCCAGGACCACAGCAGGGGCGTGGACCCCGGCTGGAGCCCGGGAGCACCTGCGGGGCTCGCACCAGAGGCTTCCAGGTGTGGAGTCACGGCAGCTGGTCCAATGACATCATTTGAGTGCCCTAAGCCTGAACAGGTTCCCACACCAATTGCCTTCCCTCTGACACCATTTCATGTGGCCCTCGTTAGTCAAAGGGGAGAGGGACAGAGGTACGGCAGCCACAGGCTCTGAGCCTCTGCAAACCTCTTGGAGGCAAGTCTGGAGCCAGAAGAGACTGCCTGCGGGATAGCAAGGCCAGCTGGCACCCGACAGCAGGTGCCACCAGGGCCAGGTGACAGCTGGAGGGAAGGGTCCAAGCCTCCCTTTATGCCTTCTGATGCTGGCCTCGGACACGGACACAGAGGAATACAAACTAGCTTGTTGTTGTTGTTGTTAGGTGCTGTCGAGTGGTGTCTGACTCATAGCGACCCTCACAGGGTTTTCAATGGCAGATTGTTTCGGGATTGCCTCGGGAGTGGGTTGCCATGTCCTTCTCCCATTTTTGCAGTGCTGGGAATCGAACCGGGGACCTCAGAGACTGCAGAGCAGTGCTCTACCAACTGAGCTAAATCCCAGCCCCTGTCTGACTCATAGTGACCCTTTTAGGGTTTTCAATGGCTGATTGCTTCGGGATTGCCTTGGGAGTGGATTGCCAGGCCCTTCTCCCAACAAATTAGCATCAGGGGAGAAACGAGTGGGAGTCAGCATGTGCCTGGTGTCCCCGGGAGCAGCCGAATGCCTTGGTCCCCCCCGAGCCCCTCACTCTGCACCGGCCTCCACCTCACCGCAGCGGACGGTTGCAGCCCAGCCCACCACAGCCAAGAAGTGGATGCAAACTGTAAATCAAAAGCATAAAATATATGAATGGAGAGAAAATGCACTTTGGCTGTAAGGACATCTGTTGGGCTCCATATAATATAATTAACAACTGGAACCAAGTGGAGGCGGAGGATGGCGGGGGGGCCCCCTGGGAAAACGCCTGTGTTTATCAGGATGACCTCAGGAGGCCTTGGAAGAAATTTACAGGGTCACCGGAGACCACCTGGAAGGAAGGCGCCCCTGCTGTGGGAGGCGATGTGCGAGGCTAGAAAATGCACCTTTGTGGCAGAGAAACGTGGAGGGCTGGGTTTCGCTTCTGTGCGGAGCTCAGCTTTCTAGGCGGGTGTGCATTTCCCGTGATGGAACTGCTCATGGCCGCTTTCCAGAAAAAACACACCTTGGGTGTCGGAGTTGATTTGTCCCTCCACCGAAGGTCTGCTGCTCTAGGGCAAGCTGGCTTGTGTCCTCTCCTTCAATCAGGCCACACTGCATGCATGTGACGCCTGGGGACGGGGGTGACCCACGGCCACATCTTCCCTTCTGTTATGAGGAAGAGACCACTTGAAGAGAAGTGGAGCAATCCGACCACGTCTCTGGGTGGTTGTGACAAGACCTTAGCACACTCCCACCGAGGTCCCAGCCCTGCACCCACAGGCCTCAGCCCAAACGGTGCCCTGGGCCTCAAAGTGAGAGGCTTAAACCATTATCCAAAGGGAGCCTACAGATCCCAAAGCAAAAGCTAACTTGGAGTCGAATCACCGGGCTTCATACTCAACGCTGCGGAGTTCAAGTGGGCTTTGAGGCAACTCAGGGTAAGAGCTTCTGTGTAATTGAAATTACCACGGCACACTCTTGCAAAATAAACCCAAACGTGCAAAGCCACTTCATTTATATTTTCCGCTGTGCTGTGGATGAAGACACCTAACTGGGGGAAGGAGGTTTTAGGAGGAATGGACTCCCCATCTCTGCACCCCGCCTCCCATGGCCACCCCGTCAGACATTCTGGCAACTTCCTTGCCAGGCAAGCGGGGAGCTGGCCTGGCTGTGCAGTCTCAACTTGACATCCCCAGTCTCCCTGAGCTTCCTTTGTCTTGTTTGCACAAACTCATGTGCTCCTTTCTCCTTAGTGGCCCATATCAAGGTGGCACTGGACCTTAAAACATAAATCAAAGGACACATAAATGTAGAGAACACATATGAAATTCGCATTATTTTTTATAACTGTAGCCTTTTATAGCCATGGCCGGTAGTGGTGGTAGATTAACATAGTTCTCTAATAGTATATTGAATGTCCTGCAGTACTGTGACATTGTCCCTTGAATTTCTACAGTTCCTGCATATCACTTGCATTAACATAACTCTTCCACCACACGTCTTTAGGGTAGGTTAGACCCAGCCCCCTTCCCATTGGTGAACTAACTTTTTCTATTGGTTTCAACAACTACTTATTGCTGGAAGCTCAGAGATACTTACGTCCCGAGCTCCAGGCTCTGTCCACTGGTCACAGGTAGATGTTTCCAGCTCAGGGTCCAGGACACCCCTCTCATGCCCCCAGGCTCTACCACAGCCATGTTCCCTCCTCTACCAGTGTCCTTTTTCTTGGTCACATTGGCACCTCACCATCTATATTTTACTAATCAACAAATACCCACTCAGGGAGAACCTCTAGGTATGTCCTTGCCCAGCATGGGTGCTCTCACTCTCTGCCACACCCGCTTCCTCCCAGTTAGGGGAGTCACCTACGCCTGTCCTCCTACTTAGGTGGTTACCCTCCAGTGAAGGCGATGTCCAACTTCAGTTTTTGCCACATTCTGCAAACACTGCTCCCAAATCTCAACTGCCAATGGCTTGAGCGTCCCCTGGAGCCCCTCTCTCCGTGGGCCCTCGTAGCTCCTCTGAGGACCGCCCCTCCCCAGCTGCCAGGTGTCCGGCTGATCTGAAGTTCTGACTCACTTGAGTCTTGGTCTGTTTCTTGCTGCTACAATATAAAACCACATTTGGCCTGTGGGGCCCCTCATTGTCGTTCCTAGCACATCAAAAATGTTCTAAGTCCTTGGAGTCAATGAGGTTGGCCAACAAGAAAATGACAGCTTGGAAATGCTGAGTAGCCTGCCCTCTCCCCAACGGGGTGGAAAGTGAAGGAGACCAACAGCCCAGGAGCGCTAGTCTTTGTCCCTCCTCCGTGATTTTAAGGGATACAATGACCAATGTGCAATGACCAATGTGCTATAATACAATGTGTGGGGCAAGGTGAGTTTCAGAGAATAGAGGTTTATTTGGCTTGCGGTCCTGGAGGCTGGTAAGGCCAAGAGCATGGGGCTGGCATGTAGCAAGGGCCTCCATGCTGGGTCACCGCAGGATGGAGACTGAGGTGGTGACAGTGAGGGGGCAGGAGAGGGGCCGGCTCATTTTTGCGAGCCCTCTGCTCTCTCACTAACACCTTCCTAAAGGTTCATCTAGTCGTGAAGAGAGGGCCTCCACGGCATGATCACGCGTCAGACTCCACTTCCCAGCTGTTGCACTGGGGGCTAGATTTCCAGCACATGAACCCTGAGATGCACATTCAAACCACAGCACACACCACAGCCTTCTCTGAGACCTTTCAATGGTACCATGGCACCCACGAGGAAGTGCGGCCAGCTGCCTCCTGGCAAATGCTTCCTGCCCCCGTCAGCTGTCATTTCTCCATCCTCTTTTTTTGCTTCATGTCACCTTTTAGGACACCTTGCACCTCACAGGGCCGTGTCCAAACCATGCCACCTTCCATGCCACCGCCTTGGCCTGGCACATCTTCACTACACACCCACCAGTCTTCACTACACACCCACCAGTCTTCACTACACACCCACCAGTCGTCTTCACTACACACCCACCACGCAGGCGGCTCCACGCCGTCATCACCACCCGACCCCTGAGATCCGTCCGGAACAGGTCTCAAGCACTCCAGCTCCTGTGCTGAATCATGGCTCTTTCTCCCTGTCCCTGTCTCCCCCGTGGAGCTGGGAGACTCGGGTGAACCATGTCTTAATCATTTCAGGAGATCAAGGCCCACATGAGCACTTGGCATGTTGTTGTTTTTGCTAGGTGCCGTCGAGTCAGTGTCCGACTCATAGCGACCCTACATACAACAGACAAAACACTATTGTCAGTGCTTCTCTGCTATTCATAGGGTTTTCAATGGTGGATGGATTTTTGGGAGTGGGTTGCCTGGTCCTTCTCCCAAGCCTGCAGTACCTGGTGCTCCCAGGCGGTCTCCCATCCAAGGACTAACCAGGGCTTACCCTGTTTAGCTTCCGAGATCTGACAGGATCGGACACCCCAGTGGTAAGGCTGCCATTGTATAGGACACATCAAGAAGTATTCATCAAATGAACGAGTGAAGACAGGACATTTTCCAAGCTTGGATAATCTGATGCCTTAGCCCAGGAACAAGCCAGGTCGGGGATCTCTGCCCCCATTTCCACCTTGTCTCGCACAGCTGTCCAAGTTTGTCCTGCACTGGCAGCCCCGATTGACTCTTGTCTCGGCTCTTCTCCCTCAGGAATCTCATCCTCCATGTTGGCCTTGCACCTGCTTGTTCTTGGATGAGTCCTGAAGATGCATCTCCACTCCTGCTTCTCCTCAGAGTTCTGCATCTGTCTAGCCAGCTGCCTGTTTGGAGTTCTTGTTTCCAGCTACAACTGGCCAGGCCTCGCCATGTGCTCAGTAAATGACACACCTGGAGAAATAGGATTTGCTGTGGGCACCTTTCTCCCATCTACATTTTCCCTCCCCCTGCCACCAGCACAGCTCTGTGTGGCCTCCTGCTGTTGAACCAGGGTCCAGCCTGGCCTCCTGCATCTCTCTGCCACACAGCTGTAAGAAGGGCTCCTTGGAAATGCGCTTGGTCACTTTCCAGCTCTCGGCTGAGAATCCAATTTTCACGCAATTCTAATCCGTACCTGGTCCTGCAGCCCTTTGAAACTGGTGAAAGCGTGTGGCTAAGATCAAGAACTTGCGCCACTGGACAGGTCAGCCACTGGGAGCTTTGGTTCCTCCCCACCGACTTTTCCCTTTTCCTTCTGAAGATCTAAAACTCATCCTTAAAGACTCAGAGAATCAATATACCGTGTTTCCACTGATTCAATTAAATTCAATGTTCCAGCGGATTGGGGGTGAACCATCAATAAATGTTGCCCACTGACAGCAGCCCTGACCTCCTTCTCTTTGAGTCCATTCTGTCTGGGTAAAATACTTTTGTGTTTCTGTAACTCCTGGTCTGCAGACATATTTGTAGAATGTATACACGTTCAGAATGTCCACAGAAACGTACTATCCATCCCTCCACTGGCTAGAGAGCCCCTCTCAGAGCTGAAACCACATTTGGCCTGTGGGGCCCCTTATTGTCATTCCTTGTTGCTGTTGAGTTGTGTCCAACTCGTAGCAACACTTATAGGGGTTTCAATGGCTGATTGTTTCGGGATTGCCTCAGGAGAGGGTTGCCACGTCCTCCTGTTTTTGTGGTGCTGGGAATTGAATTTGGGACCTCAGAGACTGCAGAGCAGTGCTCTACCAACTGAGCTAAATCCCAGCCCCTTGTCATTCCTAACACATCAGAAATGTTCTAAGTCCTTGGAGTCAATGAGTTTGGCTAACAAGAAAACAACAGCTTGGAAATGCTGAGCAACATGCTCTCTCCCCAGCGGGGTGGAAAGTGACGGAGACCAACAGCCCAGGAGCACTAGTCTTTGTCCCTTCTCAGTGATTTTAAGGGATACAATGACCAATGTGCAGCAATTACAGAAGTTTAGACTAAAAATTCCCATGTTTGTAATGCGTCTCAGGGAGATAATCTGTTCTTTTGCCCGCCGGTGACCTCGATCCTTGGTAATTATATAAAGAATTAAGTGACAGGTTTATCTGAAGTATACCTTTTCCCAATGGTATCAATTCTTCAATTAGTCACAACCCTTTTAAAGTAATCCCCGTATGTGTTGGACAACAGTCATTGTGAAATCCACACATCCCGCTGTTTCCCTCATTTCTATCAACTGGTGTGAGTACCTCTCAGCCAACAGAAATCTGCTTGACAGAACTCAGCGCGGGGGCTGGAGGAATCAGGCCACCTGGCAGATCAGCCCTCCTTGGCCTGCGGGCGCCATGGAGAGTCACGCGCCATCTTGAGCCCGCTCGCGTCCCTGCTGCCGGCGCTGGTTTGAACGGCTCACTGCTGTCTCCCAATGAGTTCTGACTAAACGCCATCAACCATATGACAAGGTCTAACAAATATCAGCACTCTGCCAGGTTCAATAAACACCCTTTTCAGGGTAATGGCCCTTAATGAGGACACCAGCCATCAGCTAGGTTGGGAACACACTATAATTATTACTGGGCGAAGGTGTCTGGAAAGAGACCTGCAAGAATAAGGATTGGTGCGACGTCGGGGAGGGGGCTTATAAAGAAAAACCGTCTGAGCTCCAAACTTCATGCCGGTGGGAGGAAAAAGAAATGACTCAAGTTTTAGGGATCATTTCCAAAACGGTGTCAACAATTTATCTAGGGATCTAGGGATTAAATAGTCACTCATGTAATCCGTGCCAAATTTCCTGTATCTATAATTAAGTCCATGCGAGAGTGGGAAATGTGCTTGATGGCGCACTTGGCTAAATTGGATCTTTTACATGGAGCCAGGAACACCTTCCATCAAAATCATCCTTTAGGGTCTGCTGAGGGTGTCATGGACGCTTCCATCATAGCAGCTGAGACAGCCTTTGCCCCCAAGGAGATCAATATATTATGGCTGGGCTTATGTACAGCTCATCTCCCCAATTATAAGACGGAAGCATTAGGCACCACGTTAAAGACACAGGGACATGCTCTCCCCGAGCGTGGAGGGGGCACCGCCACTTTGGGATGGGAGAGGTAGGTACATCTCTGGAGGAGTGGCATTTCATTTCACTTAGTCGTTGAAGGCTAATTTGTTGAATGCATTCACAGTTCAGGGGCAGTGCCAGCTCTGGGGATGCAGAGGTGACTGAGATGGGGGGATCTGCTTCGATGATGACAAAGTCAAGTGCCGGGAACCTAATAGATAGTCCGGAAGATGGGCAGGCTTTTGACAGGTGAGTGCAGGCAGGAGAAGAGCATTCTATAAATTGACATGGTTTAAGTGACTGTAGAATGACATGTAGAAAATTGTCAGTAGGAAGAAAAAGCAAGAGCTTTCCCTGAGCACCTACTGTGTGTCTCAAGCATTGTACCATGAGCTTTTGCATTTTACCTTACTAAGTGCTCACAACAATCCCACGAGGTATTGACTATTTTTACCAGGATGATATGAAGGCAGAAATGGAAGCTCAGACAACTTAACAACTTTGCCAAATTCATGTGGCTGGTGAGGGGTGGGTGGGGGATTCACCCCCTTGTCTTTGTGGTGGTTGTTGTTGTTGATGCTGTTGAGTCGGGTCTGACTCACAGTGACCCAATGCACAACAGAATGAAATACTACCAACACTGTGCCTGTGGCCGGCACTATATCAGTGCTTCTCTGCTATTCATAGGGTTTTCAATGGCTGATTGTTTTGTGAGTGGGCTGCTGGGTCCTTCTCCCAAGCCTACAGCACTCAATATTACTTAGCAGTCTCCCGTACAAGTATTAACCAGGCCAGACCCTGCTTAGCTTCCAAGATCTGAGTAGATCGGGACAGCAGGGTGGTATGGCTGCAGGCCATGTCTTTCTGGTTGGGCTTAATCATGGGGCCCAACTGTCTCTTCCATTTCCTTAGAATATGGGGTATTTACAAAGAGGAAGGACAATCAACCAGGAGAGGTCTGCGGCTGGGCTATGGAGGGCCTTGACTATTGGCTGCTGAGTGACTTGTCTGAAGGAATGATGGGTGAGTCAGGCTGTATGGAATGACAGTAGGTGGGGAGCGGGGCTGGGAATGTAGTCAGGGAGGAGAGACAGGGACCGTTGGGGAGATCCATGGGCAGTGTTTCCACTGGTCCTGAGCAGGGGTCACGGGGGATGGGGAGGTGGAAGGAGGGCTAGGGGTACTGAGAGGTCCCTTTCTGAGTTCCATCACCTCTACCTCTTATGTAAAGAGTCAGTTGGTCCCCCAAGGAGATGGGCGCCCTTCTCTCTCACCACCTTTAAATAAGTTAGCTCCAGCCCAGAAATACAGGCAAAAGTAATCAAAGTTGGAAAACAAATTTGCAGTGGACAGGATGAGTCCAGTGGAATGCTGGGATACAGAAAGCACAAGAGGCTTTGGATGCCGCAAAATTACAAATAGGAACCGCTACAGATGCTCCCTGCTGGGATTTAGCTAGGTTGGTAGAGTACTGCGCTACAGTCTCTGAGGTCCAGAGTTCAATTCCCAGCCCCGCAAAAATGGGAGAAGGGCCTGGCAATCCCAAGGCAATCCCGAAACAGTCAGCCATTGAAAACGCTATGAGGGTCGCTATGAGTCAGATACCGACTCGACGGCACCTAACAACAACAACAACAACACAGATGCTCCCAGGATTCAAGAGGAGCCCCCTAAGAGTGAACCCCTGGGCAAAGCCTCTCAGCTTGCCAGGGGGCCCCCCGACAGCTGTGCACCCCTCCCAGAGGCTGCTGGGCAGACGGCAGAGCGGCTTCCTGTGGAGCCTGTTTTGGGAACAA
The DNA here is from genome assembly GCA_007922755.1 of Pedetes capensis. Classification (NCBI taxonomy): domain Eukaryota; kingdom Metazoa; phylum Chordata; class Mammalia; order Rodentia; family Pedetidae; genus Pedetes; species Pedetes capensis. Next base: position 30,843 of record VMDO01023024.1, read on the forward strand.
TGGCCCTCAGACGCGGCTCTGCATCCAACTCTCCCAGCAAAATCCCGCTGGCTTTCTTTGGACCTGAGGCTGCTCCAGGGGCCTCCTTCTGCGGCTCGGGAGAGGGCAGCCACTCTGGAATATGCCACGCTCGGGAATCTGAATCCGACATGGACCGCGTGGAGTAGCGGATTCCAAGCCAAGACGGACAGCACGGACTTCCTTCTGTGGATGTCCAGGGAAAGAGAGGGGCAGAGGCTCCCAACAACCAAGCCCCCGCCAGCTTCAGGACGCACAGCCCGGCTCTGCAGAAATCACCTTTTCTGAACACTGACTGTCACTTCAGGACTTTGTCCGGACATAAATCCAATGGTTTGATCTAGGTATTTTTTAAAACACAAGCCTTTTTAATCCCGGTGAATATTAACAAGAGATTTTTGTAAGAGAAAACAAGAATAGCCCTCATTGTTTATAAGAGCCTTTATAAAGGAGGTGACTACAGAATGCAGGCGGGCTGGCATTTAGCTCAGTTGGTAGAGCGCTGCGCTGCAGTCTCTGAGGTCCCGAGTTCAATTCCCAGCACCGCAAAAATAGGAGAAGGACCTGGCAATCCACTCCCAAGGCAATCCTGAAACAGTCAGCCATTGAAAACCCTATGAGGGTCTCTATGAATCGGATACTGACTCCACAGCACCTAACAACAACAACAACAACAACAACAACAACAACAGAATGCAGAAAACAATTACAGGCCATGGTGCACTGACAGTTACCCCGTGCTAAACCAACAATGGGAGAAGGACGTGGCAACCCACTCCCAAGGCAATCCAGAAACAATCTGCCATTAGAAACCCTGTGAGGGTCACTATGAGTCGGACACAACTCGATGGCACCTAACAACAACAACAACAACAACAAACCAACAATGGACACCTAGTTAGAGGCAACGAAGGGAGTCTTCCTCTTTCTAATCACGTGCAGTTTGACTATCACATCAGCATATTTCCAGAGAAAGTGTGTAACATTTCTGAAAACAAGAAATATTGCCTTTTAAAAGATTCTTAGTGTGGTGCCTCACAAGAAAGTAGTTTTCAATAGAATGTTTTCCTCGATCTTACCAATAATGCTGTGAAATCTTTAAAGGAATGATTTTTTATGTGCTGCCTTTGATTGATGATATACCAATTTTAAACTTTTCCTTTTCCTTGGGGATTTAGAAGATGATGTTAATTATAAAATTAAACACTGGGGACTTAATTTACTTTCATCCTTCTAAAGAACAATTCTCCTCGTGAGAAAACTTTGCTGTTTCTCATAATTATTTTGAACATCACATTATTATAATTTTTTTACTATATTAAGGAGCAAAATAAGTCTGTCTAATGTGAGTTAACAATGTACACAGAATTAGTATGTTGTTAGGGTCTAAGCCGCTGAAGACATCAGCAGGAAAATACTTAAATAAATTTAGAAAGAGATTTAATTATCAAGATTTCTAAAAAAAAGACACTGCCGGTCTCCGTACAACACCTAAGAGACAGAGATTGACTCTTCATGAGGCAGATCTCCAATAGGAAACACGAGACGCAATTAAAACATGGTGGTCTTCTGCAAATTACTCCCAGAAGAAATCCTGGAAATCTTTC
>VMDO01023025.1:0-32451 GCA_007922755.1 Pedetes capensis
AGGCCATGTAACTGGAGGGTGTTGATAGTTAGAAAGGGTTTAGGATATCATTCTCCATCCTGGGAAAATGGAGACATTTAGGTTCCATGTACAGCTATGAAACAGTATGATGATTGAATACCTTGTCCACGGGTGCAGATTAATGAACTGAATTTGGCCTGCAGGGGAGGTCTCTGGGAGCATGTTCCATCCCAGGGACTTCTTTCAACTCATTCAGCACTTTCAGCTGCAAATTGCATAATAAAGACAGAAGGTGTGTTGATCAAATTTTCAAATGACACAAGGGTGGGCCAACTAGCAAATAAGCTGAGCGATAGAATCAAAGATCCAAGAGATTTGACAGGATGAAAAATAGGTACCGCTAACAAGGAGAAATTTAAAAGGGATAGATAATCAAGTTTTACTCTACCTATCCCTGGCCTAGACAGCGGTGGGGCCAACAGTCCACATGACCTTATTGCTTGAGCTCAGTGTGGGCAGAAGTACAAGATGCTGATGAGCAGTTTGCTTCTAAGTTAAAAAATCATCTCCATAAATAGACTTGGAGAGTCTTGGCTTAATAGCAGTCTTTGTGAAAAAGACATTGAATTCAATATCAATCAACACTGAACCTACATTAAAGCACTCATTAGATTACTGGGCTTCATTGTTCAATACAAGTTGAAGATAATCTTACAACTTTCCACTGCTCAATACCACATGGCTGAGGCTTGGAGCATAACGCTGAAGGCCATTATTTTAGTTCATCAAACTAGAGTTTGATGAATATTGTAAGGATACATAATTAAGTCAAAGAACGTATTGAAGAGAATGATAATGAAAGTTGGATCAAAATAATTTAAGAGTTTTCATATACAAAAATAGAATTTTATTTATAGTTTTTGAAGACAGAGGATAGAAATAATAGAAAGAAATAGTTTGGTCACTCTGAGGAAGCATATAACATGAGAGAGCAAGGGGGTGAGTGTGAGCAATCCACAATGATATGCATGTATAGAAATGTCATAAAAACATTAATTTGTATGCTAACAAAAATTTTACTAATGAAACAACTAAATAAATAAGTAAAGAAGCATATAGTGCACTGGTTGCATATGTGCTCTGGAGCCAAATTCCTAAGGTTAGAGCTCACAATCCATTGTCCAGCCATGTGACCTTGAGAAAATTATTCAATTTCTCTGCCTTCAGCTTTCTCATTTATAAAATGTGAAGAAAACAAAATATCCCCTTTCTATACTTCTTGTGGGGATTCTGTTGAGTAAAAACAAATAGTATCTACCCTGCATGGCTATTATGAGGATTAAATGAGGCAGCACATGCTTGTAAAGCATTTAGAACAGGTCACAAGGTCAGAGGTAAACAAATACTCCCTAGTGTTATTTTAAAAGCAGGCATATTCTGGTGCTTAGAGCTGTTTCCAAACTGAACACCCAGCAATATGAGCAGACCACATCCTGTATCCAAATGGGTATAAAGTAGGGCTGTTCATTGACCAAGGATGTTATAGAGTGACATTTCTCAAGCTTTAATATACACATGAATCACCCCCTTTACATTTGACCAAAATGTGTGTTCTGATTCAGGAGGTCTGAGAGGTTCTTGCTGTTTCACATCTCAAACATGCTCCCAGGTAATGTGAGGCTGTTGGTCCAGGTGCCACACTCTTAAGTGAGGAGACTACAGAGGAGCTCCCAGACCGGGGGAGAGGGAGGCCTTAAGATTGATATCACTCTAGAAAATTCAGCTTCTGTGATATAATAAATCGGTGAATAATAATTACATTGAAGCTGCATTATCTCTAGGGCAAATGACCTAACCTCTTACCTTGTCTTGATAGATACTGCAGAGCCCTAAGAAATAAATACTTTTTACAGAAAAATCCAAAATATCCTCATATAGAAGCTAAACTACTTCAACAGAGGCTTTCATTTCCTAATTGGTGAAGCATCTGTTCCAGTTCTGAGCACAGATTTATCTTTATCAAATACTGATTGGTGTCTGGCTCCTGCCGGCTGCTGTATCCCAGTGTAATGGGGACAAAGTAGGGAAGCTGTGAGATGTCAGGAGGGCTCAGGAGGAAGGCCAGGGAAGGCCACGGAGGACCAGAGGAGCAGAAAAGAGAGACATATGAGTTCTTGGCAAGAATAAAGCAAAAGAAAATACTACTGGCTTCAGAACTGGATGAAACCAGATCTTGAGCTAGGAAGATTTTCCAAGATCACTTGATCCATTCTCCTCCGTTTTCAGATGGCAGACCACAGATCATGAAACTGGGTTTAACTTTCTGGAAGTAACATGTGCAGGTAGCATTACCACTAGAAACTAGGCTGCTGGCTCCTGATCCAGGGCTCATCCCTGATCCATACCTGCCTCTCACTTCCACCTGGAGCTTCTGCCCTGAGATGCTGCTTCATCCAAAACTTTTCCTCATGCTCCAGTTGTCCTACAGGGTAAAGAGGGTGGAGAGGGATTCTAATGAGACGTTGAAGAGAACAATCAGCTATTGCTCACTCAAGGTATTTCTCAGGAAAAAAATTATTTCAAAAGCTCTAAAAAGTAATACCATATCATTCAAGGGCTGGGATTTAGCTCAGTTGGTAGAGCACTGCACTGCAGTCTCTGAGGTCCCTGAGTTCAATTCCCAGAACCACAAAAATGGGAGAAGGGCCTGGCAATCAACTCCCAAGGCAATCCCGAAACAGTTAGCCATTGAAAACCCTATGAGGGTCGCTATGAGTTGGATACCGACTCGACAGCACCTAACAACAACAACAACAACAATATCATTCATATTGTTCTCTGTCTCTGCCTTGTGAATATATTAAAAAAGCAAATGTCACACCAACACCCATGGCCTTAGTACCTTCTCAAGAGCCAGGAAGCCAGAGCCAAGCCTGGGTTCCCAATATTTCTCCCTTGTAGGATCTTGGGTTCTCTCCTCTTCCATTCATACATTGTCCTTATCACAATAAGGGTCTGAATTAAAAGGGGCACACCCACTTGCCTTTCAGTGAGGACTATGTCACAAAATGTCAATGGAATGACTCAGAAGCTTAGAAGGAAAGGGGAAAGCTGAGAGGCCAGATGGAATTAGCTCAGAGCTGGACATCCCCATTTCCTGCCAATGTCATTTCCATCTTTCCACTGTTTGAGAGTTTGGACATTCTCCAGAAGGATCAAAACTCAATTCACACTAATATGGATTGACCAACATCAAGGAGTGTCCTGAGAGGCTGGCCTCTTGAGTGATCTCTGCTTATCTGCTAAGCTTCTTCTCCTTCATAGCTTTCTACAGTTCCCTGATAATCTGTGAAAGTTGCTTTACACTCATGGCTGCCTGTATCCTGTGCAACAGTTTAGGAATAAAATCCCATCTTTCTGTAAAACCTAACCTAAGCCCTTGACCATGTGGCTCCACTTCTCTCTTTATAAGTTTATTGGGAAAAATAGTTAACAACAGTAACCACAATCACTTAAACAAGAGAAGATGCATTATTTTTTTGCCACGGGGTCACACTCTGCAGGCTATTAGCACTGACTGTTGGCACTGTCGCATAGATTACCACCTAGATTGTTGTTAGGTGCCGTCAAGTCAGTATCTGACTCATAGCAACCCTCATAGGGTTTTCAATGGCTGACTATTTCGGGATTGTCTTGGGAGTTGATTGCCAGGCCCTTCCATTTTTGCAGTGCTGGGAATTGAACTCAGGACCTCAGAGACGCAGCAACGCAGCACTCTACCCACTGAGCCAAATCCCAGCCCCTACCACCTAGAAGGCATTTGAAAAACAGAAATGGTTTAGAGGACCAATACCTTCTTTAACTTTTGCAGAAACAACTCTCTAACATAACCATAGACAGAAAACCATTTTCACACTTAGATTTATGCACCAGAAGAAGTGGCAGAGTAGAGATTTTACCCTCAAAGTTTATAATGACAAAAGTGTTAAACATTAGAAATAGATCATGTGGACTATACAAACACAAACTAGTAAATCCTGTTCCCAGCCTGCAACCCTATGCTTGTCAATCCATCTTTGGCTTCAACATCACACCAGCAGGCAATGACACAGCCATTATCATTGGCTCCCCACAATGTCACAGCTCCACACAGAGAGGAAAGGTCCCCTGAGGTTGAGTTAAAGAATACGCATTTTAGGACTACAGCTGTTCTCAGTAAGTAGGCATTCCCTTCTGGGTATTTGCTCCTGGACATATCTGTTTCACTCTCTCAGTACAGACTATCCTGGAGAATGACAATAGGAACAGAGACTGTATGGAAAGATCTAGGTGAAATGACTGCTCTAGTTTTGCTTGTAGCTGCAAAGTTAGAACTAAGAGCCCTCTTATCCATATTTGCATGTAATTTTCTGAGTTTGCTTTAATGGATATGACATTTCATTAATTCTGATTCATTGTGTACTCAAGCCAAAACACATGCAGTTTAGTTCCATTTACTGACAGAAAATAGAAGCTGAAAAATTCTAAGTCAGAGTAATAACTGAAGGTGTGTAATTACTCATTACCCAATCAGCTAGCAGGTTCAAGGGGCAAGAATGGTTTAGAGATAAATTGCAACTTTTGTGAGTGAATCTGACAGGCTGGGTTACTAGGTGTGTTTCTTTTGATTAATGACACAAGGAAGAAAGGTTCAGAAAAGGTGTTTCCACTGATTCTGCTACTTCTAGCTGACCCTTAAAATGTTTCTACCAGTTACCAAGGAAAACATAAATTATAGTGAGCAAAGTGTGAATTCTGTAAAAACATACAAAAATGTTGCACCCGTAACTTCTTTGCTCTAATTACAAAGAAACTCAAAATGATATGTCCTAGGATAATGCCAGAAGGGGTCATTTGGCTACAGATCTCAACTTTCTCAGAAAATGCACTTTCTAAAATAAACAAAAAATCAAACACACTTGGAGCTATTTATCATGCTCAGTTTAACATAAGAGCCTGAATACAGCACAGGTACTGCATTTGTTCTGAGATTTCAATATTTTTCTAATTGTTATTTTGTATTAGTACATAAATGTATATGAATAAATTATGCTAATTCATTTTTACAATTTTCATAAATCTTGGATTTCTGGAAATAGAGCAGGTGTTTGGCTCTTAGTCATGAAAGGGGTCCAAGAGAATATTCTTCAGGTCTCTGCCCTCTTACAAGCCTCCTGTTCAGATGCTACCATAAGACAAGAAAACAAAACAAAATGAAAAGCTACTGGCAATCCACCCTTGAAGCAATCCCAAAACAATCAGCCATTGAAATCTTTAGGAGGGTCGCTATGAGTGGGACCCCACTGGACAGCACCCAATAACAACAACAACAAGGAGCAGAAAGCAACAAGACCAAGCGAACTGACACATGGTGAGACTGAGATGTAAGGAGAAGTCTTTGGCTCTTGGGATGGTTTGGGAAGGTTTCTCAAAGGAGACAAGGCTTATTCAGAGACTTAAGGATGGGCTGATGTGGCTCCCAGAGAGAAAGGAATTTGAACAGTACAGTGGCAGAAATGTTCTTGACTGGGGAGAGAGGAAGTGTGTCAGTAATGTGACCAAGAAATCTTATTATAAAGATCAGATCAGGGCCTCACTGGAGTGAGAAAGAGAGATAAAAGGGGATCTGGATGTGAGGACCATGAATTTAAAGCAGAGTCACAGATATGCTGACTCAAGGTTATGACACTCTATATGGGTCTTCAGAAACCCTGGTCCCATGCACATGCTGTAGAGGGTTAGAGTGGAGGGAGATGGAGCCAGGAAGTCCTGTCATGTGTTCACGAGAGTTGGAGATGATGAGATCCTGAACTAAGGGTTGGTGGAAGCAAAAGAGGTGGAATCAAGAAGCTATACAATGGAGGCTTCCCAGGATCTGGGGACTGAACAGGTATATGAGGTGAAGAAGGGAGATGATAAGGCTTTCTCTCAGTCTCACAGCCTGACCAGGAAGTCAGGACAAAGAACCAGCTCATAGGTAACATAATGAATTCTTTGTAGGGAGCTGTGCTACAGGGAATGGAAACAATAGGGCTGATGAGCAAGTGGACATCCAGAGCAAGAAGCTGTCATGTGGGATTGAGGTGGAAGTGGGCAGCTAGGTCCAGGTCTAGGGTGTAGACAGTGAGTGTTAGTTGTTAGTTGCCATCGAGTCAGTATCCGAATCATAGCGACCCTACATACAACAGATGAAACATTACTGTCAGTGTTTCTCTGCTGTTCATAGGGTTTCAATGGCTGATTGTTTCGGGGGAGTGGGTTGCCAGGTCCGTCTCCCAAGCCTATAGGACCTGGTGTTCCCAGGCAGTTTCCCATCCAAGTACTAACCAGGCCTGATCCTGCTTAGCTTCTGAGATCTGACAGGATTGGATGCCACAGGGCTATGGCTGCAGGCAAACAATGAGTAGCTTGGCATAATTAAAATTGAGTCTGGCACTAAGTTTGCTTCCCTTGACACTACAGCTGAAACAAATCACACATCTATTCTGCTTGGGCAGGGGTACCTTGCCCAATCCTTCCTTACTATGCAGCCCTTTCTCTGAGCAAACACAGGACTTGCAACCAAGAAGGATGTCAGCATCTATTTATGGAGGACAAGTAGAGCCATGTGTATAGAGAAAGACTTGCATTAATATTCTGCTGAGAAAGTCCAGCAGATGGTCTGATAGGGCAGAGGTGGCTTTAAGAGTCACTACAGTTGATTTACCACAAATTTAATCATGGAATTTGAGAGTCAGAGGACCCTTGGAGAGCACTCAATAGGTGTTTTTTAAACATTTTTAGCCATGAAGGTCTTTTTTATAATGAAAACTGATAAGCCTATGTAAACAACTAAGCTGTTTATTTGAAAGTTTGAGGTGGGAGGTCTGCAGGGGCTCAGGAGATACTTTTAAGGAACCGTGTTTGGCCAGCTGTCTTATTTTACAGATGTGGGTACTGAAGCTAAGACTGGGGAGCCCAGACAGCACAGCCATTCAAGGACTGTGACATTGGACTGAAGGGCCCCAAGCCAGGACTCAGACTTCTTCAGGAAAAGAAAGAGAGGCTCTAGTCCTACTCTGCTTCATATCATTTCAGGAGGAATATTATTGAAAGACACCTGGAAAGCCAGTAAAAAAACATATTGTATATCCATACCAAATACACACCACACACACACACACACACACACACACACACACACACACACACACACACAGGATGGAGGGGCTCATCAGAGATGGGGCAGAGGCTGGGAGAAATGAGTGTCAGGTGAAGAACTCTGGCCTTCAACCCCTCTTCTGGTGGCAGATCGGAAGGTGAAGCCAACATCTGGCAGTCCTCAGGGAAGTGACTATGTCTCATCTAGTCCCTTTATGCCTGCAGCCATACCACTGTGACACCTGATCCCATCAGATCTCAGAAGCTAAGCAGGGTAGGACCCAGTTAGCACTTGGATGGGAGACCTCCTGGAAACACCTGGTGCTGCAGGCTTGGGAGAAGGATCTGGCAACCCACTTCCAAAAAACAATCAGCTAATGAAAACCCCATGAATAGCAGAGAAACACTGACAATACTGTTTTGCCTGTTGTACGAAGGGTCACTATGAGTTGGACACCAACTTGACAGCACCTAACAACAGCGCAGGCCCTTTATCTCCATAAGGTTGTTCTCAGCAATCAGCCTCCATGAAGCCTTTGCACATTTCCCAGCAGGTCCCTTTCATGGAGCCTCTGCTTCACATTTCATACCCAACAAATTGTTCTACAGAGCCTAGTATGGCACAGCTCTGGCTTCAGGGAGCGGTTGCCTGGGGCCTTCTCTCGCTTGGAGAAGAAAGCAAGAGTCTAATTTGCTGTGAACTGTCATGAGCAATAAAATGTTCATTAACTTTAATTGTAAACACTTTAAGTCCCAATCATTGTAATGAAAGGATAAATTGAAAAATCAAGATTTAAGTACCCCTTTAAAATTTCATATCTTCTATCTTCACCTGGCCTCTTAAACCAGACAAAGTCAGACTAAACAAAGCACAAAGTGCCTGCCCCCAACAATCTCATCCAACTTTCAAGACCCACTTCAGATGGCTTCTCCAACCCTCCCTCAACTGCAAAGTATCTCCCCTTCATCACACCCAAAAGCACTTTTCTGGTCTCCTAACAAAGGCACTTATTTTTTTCCTTATAATATATTTTACTTCCCCCAACTAGTCTTCTTTGCCAATAGGGATCACATCTTGATCATCCCTATTGTTTTAGCAGCAGCAATAGTGACTCCTGCCCAGCAACCACTCCAAAATAATTATAGGTGGATTGAATGAATTATTTAAATAAAAGCCAGGGAAAATTCCATGAAACTCAAAGATAAATTAATTTGTTTGGCTTATATCCAAAACTGGACTGTATAACATACTGAAGAATTCAGGTAGCATGTATATCATTTTACTTTGCAGCCTCACACTCAACACTGTCCAATTATTATGCTAGCTTGACACATACATCCTCAGTAGAATTCCTAGGTTAAGATACCCAATTTTACATTTTAAATTGTCTCTGCTGGGCATGGTGGTACACCCCTGTAATCCCAGCAACTCTGGAGGCTGAGGCAGAAGGATTGTGAGTTCAAGGCCAGAGGCAGCCTGCAAAATTTAGCAAGATCCTGTCTCAAAATAAGAAATAAAATAAAATAAAATAAAATAAATTCTTTATCTCGATCTAGGATAATACTCTAGTTCTCTATATATTAGGATTTGGAAAAAGTCATCATCAATATCTTCTAAGGAGAGAAAGGACCGGAGATAAAGGTTTAAATACATGTCTCTAACCTAAAAGCATTCATGTAAGTCATCAAAAAAATTCACAGCAATCATTTTTCTATGGGTAAAGTTAAGTGGGAATGCACCTGGGAGCTGAGGTCTTAGCCTGTCAGCCAAATCAAATGGCACAAGTCACATAATGTCTACTTTATTCTCACTGTGATTAGCATAGTAATTGAAAACTGACTTCACAGATTGCAATGTCTTCATTTATGCAAAAGATGACTCTGACTTTTTTTGCCCTGAAACTATTAAGATTAATTATCTACACTGCAAAGACTAATGATCCCCCAACAAACTAGCTTACTTTTGTACTAGTATATCTAGTCCTATAATAGTGGACTCATTGTATGTTATTAGAATGAGAAATCTTCTGGTTGGTCAGGGGAAGGTGTGATGATTTTGTGATATGTTAAGTTGGTTAGGCTGAACATCATTTCCCAGAATTCCCTTTATTGTATATGTCTGGACAGAAGGAGCCACCAGTGAGATTCTGGGGACATTCTAGAGGAAGGGTGGAAGGGAAACAGCATGCATTTTGTAGTATACACACATTGTTACTGACGTGCTGACTTGTCTCACTGATGTTAAAAAGAATCAGGACCAAGTGTACACGTTTAGGTGCATGACAAAGGTCCCAGCTTCAGCAAGATACCTTCCTCATAAAAGGTGGAGGCAACAGGAACAGACCCAGGTTTCAGTCCATTTTTGTAGGGGTTCAATTTATGCATGTGGGGTTTCAGCTCTGTGCATGGGATTCTAGCTAGTTTGTAGTCTTTCCTTTTGTCTGTCTTCTCTGGGAATTTCAAGGTCCCACCTCAAATGTGGAAACAGCCTTGTGAGGATTGCTTAGCCAGCCTCACAATTGCAAAGCCAAATATCTATACTCAATCCATTTGATATTTAAATTCTATTCTCTAAATGCACTTTGGAGTTACTTCTGTATTTGAACCTTGGCTGTGAAATTGTTTCAACCTGTATAACCTTTGCATCTGTGTCATTTAATTTCTAATGCTCAATTTCCCCATCAATAAAACGGAATTATTCTTTCTTTCTAACTTTTTTTTTCCTGTAGCTGTACCATTGTGGTAACTGATCCTGTCAGATCTCAGAAGTTAAGCAGGGTTGTATCTGGATAATACTTGGATGAGAGATCACCTAGGAACACCATGTGCTGTAGGCTTGGAAGAAGGACCTGGCAACCCACTCCCTCCCCCAAAAGAAGTTAGCCATTGAAAACCCTATGAATAGCAGAGAAGCACTAACAATAGTGCTTCACCTATTGTACACAGGATCACTATGAGTTGGACACCAACTCTATGACACTTAACAACAATATTTTTTATTTGTGGTACATGGGGGTTGAACACAGGGCCTCAATATATGCTTTGCAAGTACTCTACCACTGACTTGCACCCCCAGACCATTTTTTTTATTTTTTATCTTGAGACAAGGTCTCACTAAATTATATAGGCTACCTCTGGTCTTGAGCCTATGATCCTCCTATCAAAACATCTCCCAAGTCACTGGGATATTAGCAATGAGCCACCATGTCTGGCTTTTTCTAACTTTTTAAATTGTGTTTGTTTGTTCTAAGATAAGGTCTTACTATGCAGTCCAGTTTGGTCTGGAACTCAAAATCCTCTTTCCCCAGCCTCCTAAATGCTAGGATCACAGGCATGGGCCACTCTTCCTGGCTGGGGTAACTATTTCTTGCCTTACAGAACTAATATGAAGGTTAATCACTACAATGTATGTTAAGTTTGAGTGTACTGCCAAGCAAAGAAGGCTCTTCTGTGATCTTCCTTTCTTATCTTTCAAGGCCAATTTATTATTCCATTTCCTGCCTAAAGATATTTCTGACAATAAGCCAAGTGTGGCAGTGCATGCCTATAATCCCAGCTACAGGAGGCTGAGGGAGGAGGGTCACAAATTCAAGGCCAGAAGCAGTCTGCGAAGCTTAGCAAATAAAAAAATAATAATAAATAGAAGCACTCGGTGGTACAGCACTTACCTAGCCTGTGTGAGTCCTAGGTTCAATCCTCAGAACTGAAAAAAAGGAAGGAAGGAAGGGAAGGATGAAGGGAGGGAAGGGAAGGAGGGAGATGCTGAACAAATCCAGTCTGCAACATTCTCCCTCCTCTCCTCCTACTCTTCTGTACTACAAATGTTAATACTTTATGTTGTCTATTCTAGGTACTCCATCAGCTAGGTTTTCTGTTTTCAGATTAGAGAACAAGTGTTATGCCTCTATATTAATAAAAAGGATTTGATTTGCTTAGCACTTTACCACTCATCAGGCACTGTAACATACATTCCTTCACTGGATCTCTACAGTGAACACTCACAAATTGGCCACAGTCTGTAATCAAGCTATAATTTCAAAAGCATTGATCTTATTCCATTGCTTATAGTCAGGAGCAAGGTGAATGGCCATCACAAGGAGTAGCTACTAACAGATGGGCTGGCCACTGTAAAAGAAATGCTGGTGACTCAACCAATACATAACTTACCCCTCAGGAGGAATCATCTATACTTTGGGAGGAAACAAAAATAAAAATGATGAGACAGAGAATACTTGGTGTGAGGATACTGCTGAATCAACAAGTGATTTGCATCCATTTTCAGAGAAATCTGGGAGAGAGAGGGTCATCTTCCTGTTGTCAACATCAAGGCTACCTTACAGATCCAGGATTTGTTACCAACTACTTACACCAATAGCAAATTTTAAATAAAGTTAAATAAATACTGTCCTTCGAAAACACATTCTAAAGTTACCTTTAAAAAGTCAAAAATGAAATAATTCCCCTATGGATTTATGTATTTATAGGGAATTATGGGATAGCCCAAGGGGTAGAGAAGAGGCTTGGTTTGGACAGAGGCCTATCTAGTCCACCTGGAGGTCTGATCTAGGGCCCAAGGCAAGATGGCCCCCAATGATTTAAATGTCACTCCTAATTGGTTGCACTCAGCACCTCTTGCAACTATATGATTGGCTGACTGCCATTTTGAGGCAGTTACTACATAAGGACAGTGCACAGGGCACTCAGAAGCCATTCCATCACCATCTGAGCCCTGTGGTACCACCACAGAGTCCTGCCACCCCATCACCATGGAGGTCGCCTTCGCCAGACCAACAAAGATGTCTATTTGTCCTCACAGAGGCCACTCCACTGCTGGATGGAGACAGAGAATGTCAGGAACCAGTAGCAGTGAAGGAGAAGTGACCTATGCAGAGGTCATCTAGGATGCTGCGACCTGGATGCTGTGGAGGCTGGAGCTGTGATACAATAAAATCTGTACTGAAGGGATCCTGAAACCACCTGTCCTTGACTCCATCTGCCATGCCTCGCCAGTCCCCCACCACCACCACACTCCCCCATCTCTGTGTGGGGCCTCAATCCCGGTCGAAGGAGGAAAGGTAGCCCAGTCCCCCAGTCCAAGCCGTGGGGAGGGGTGACCCACACGTACTGACTAATTTATACATTCTATTTTAAAAGATCCTATGAATTATGTAATTATTTAAAGATAATTTGAATTTTAGTAATCACAAATTTATCAACATGCATTTCAAAGATCAGTACATGGATATGCAAGAGATATTTTTTCTTAATATACAGAATAGGCCAGAAGGGCATCTGGCTTTGCAGACTCCTTACTAAAGCCACTGGGTCCTTATGGAGTTCTCAGCAACCTCACTGGAAACCAGGACTCCAAGGCAAATTACTCTGACCTGAGGTGACTAAAAGGGAATGAGCAGAAATACATTTTTTAATCCACTTAGAAGTGTTCACATCAAAGGCCACTGAAAATGGATTAACCCTGGATTTGAAAGAATTGTTTGTCAAGGATTAAAGACTAGTTTTAAGACTGAAACATAAAGTAGGGATTAGATGGCAATTCTTTCTGTATGTAGGTGTTAAGAGTTTAGCCAAAAGATCTAGATTGAGTGCACACCTTCTTTAACATCCTATGAATGATGATGAAAAGAAATTCAGTAAGATCCTCATGTTTTAACTGACTACAAGTCTTTAGTGTTAAAACCAAATTGATTGAAAACAGAAAATATTTAGAAGCTTCAGGAGTAGACAGAACATGGACAAATAAATTCAGTGTGAAAAGTATTATGTAATACAAATGGAGAATTATCCAAATTTCTCTTAGCATAATGAACTCTAAGTTTCACTGTCTCAGAGCAAGAATCAGAGAGTTTCCACAGAGCATTTCTTGAAATCCCTTAACCCTACAGACAGTTCTAGGGGAACTGGTTGATAAATTGTTGGACACTTCATATAAAGACCCAGCATCAAAACAGAAAATAATTCCTGCTCAATATAAAGCATCCAAAGCATTCACCTCAGGATACTGTTAATGTTTGCTATCATCACGACGGCACCTAACAACAACAAATCATCACATTATCGAAATAAAATTGCATAATGATATCAAATCACAGAAGGGAGCCTAAGAGCCTCAGTTGGTCAGAAAAGTCATATATCAAAAAATCAGCCCCTTCCTGGTAGCCCCTTCCCCCTCTGGTATAACACATTCCCATGACTTCACTATTATAGCAGTATTAATATATATAAAATAAAGATCCATTTATCCTATAGAGGCTAAAGCCTTTAATAAAATGATTTGCATTTGGATATTCCTACTTAACATACATGATTAGTTTTTGTCCTCCTGAGAAGAACAGACCTCTCATCAAACCTCAAATAAGAAAAGCAAAGAGCTGCAATGGGAAGATTATTTTTAATTCTCCTGAGTCTTAACTTTCTTTAGACAAACACCCTTCATCACAGGCCATTGTTTGCCTAGGAAGTACATTGTCTATCATGGCAGACAGAGAACAAGGCCTATTCAGACACAAAACACAATGTGCATTCAACTTCCCACTGAATGTAATCAAGAGAGCTTGTTTCACATTACAGAGAATGATTCTGAAGCAACTATGAGATCTCTGGAACATCTTCTTAGGCCTACTCAAGATGTGTGTGGTCTTGAGAGAGCTCATTTGGATTACCCAGCTTGACCTCTCAACTTCCTTCATTAGTATTCCACCATAACTCAGTAGCAGACCTTTCTAATGGCTCTCCAGTTGGCCATAGATACTCATTGGGAATATAATTGGTGTACTAGTCATAGGTTTGGTCACTCAGATCTCACAATGTGGCAAAAAATACACGGACAAAGAAAATGGAAGCCAATGTAATTCAGCCTCTGTATGTGTATCTGGAATAATGCCAAGGATCAAGAAGTTTAGAAAGAAAGTGGGGTAAAGGAAGGTAAACATAAGACAGTTACTCATAAGCTTCATGCCTCTATGCCTGTAAGTACAAAGGCCGTCTAAACATAGACTGCTTTTCTCAGATGTCTAGAGATCTCCAGTTATCTAAGACTACAAAATTCTTCTTTAGTTCTCTAAATGTTTTTACCAGAATCAACTATTAGTCACTTGATCATCCATCAGTGGAAGAACATGCTAAGTCATGCTTGAAAAAAGTAAAGGAGTAATTCTCAGAATAAAACTCAATAGCAGAACTCAGGAAAGCCTGGCTGAAATAGCTCAAGAGGGTAGATGCAAACAGTTTGAAGGATCTTGCTGAGATCTGCCTCGTTTTTTGGACCAAGCTTCCAGGAGAAAATACAAGGATGGATAATACATTCAACACAGGGACAAGCACACTACTGGTCCCATCAAATTATTTCCAGTTAATGAAGTCCTGAAGGAAAAAGAGGTCAATAAATTATATCCAGAAGTGGCATAGGAGGCAAGGGGTGTAGACCTTTCTGCTTTGCCTTGTGTTGCATGCCTTTCCTGGGGAGATATGAAATAAATGACTATGTTCCTGCAATAGGAGAGAAGGTAACAGAGTCAGGAAGGATTCTGCAGTGTCCCCTTGGTGAACCAATGAATTTCATTGGAGTGACTTACAAGAGCATGGGTGATTAACAAATAGCTATACCACCAAAGAGTCTCACCTGTAGTCAACTATTTACCTGTTAAATAGTCATGATTGGAATCTCAGAGGAGGGCAGTCTTGTGAGGATGACTCTCCCCTCTCCCTGCATGTTGTTGTTGTTAGGTGCTGTTGAGTCAGTATCTGACTCATAGCAACACTATGTACAACAGGAGAAACAGTACTGTTAGTGCTTCTCTGCTATTCATAGGGTTTTCAATGGCCGATTATTTTTTGGGAGTAGGTTGCCAGGTCCTTCTCCAAAGCCCACAGCACCTGGTCTTCCCAGGTGGCCTCGCATCCAAGTGCTAACCAGGCCTGACCCTGCTTACCTTCCAAGATCTGATGGGATCAGATGCCACAGTAGTACGGCTGCAGGCTCTCCCTCCATAAAGGAATGTTAATAGGCCCTTTACCATTATAGGCCTTGCTACCTGCTGTGTACTTAAATAGATTTTTTTGCCATGATGGAGAACCAAGGTCCCCTGTATGACATTACAGCTACTCTGCTTCAAGATGGTGATGGTCATGTCCAGCCTGGCAGAAACAGTTATACTACACCTTATAGAGAAGAGTACAAGTATGGGCTGGGCATGGTAGTGCACATCAGTAATACCAGTGATTCAGGAGGTAGAGCAGGAGGATTGCAATTCAAAGCCAGAGGTAGTCTGCATAATTTAGCATTAATCTGTCTCAAGGTAAAAAAAAATTTAAAAGGGAGGCTGAGAGTGCAGCTCAGTGATAAAGCATTTGCAAAGCATGTGTGAGGTTATGGGTTCAGACCCCTAGAACAGGAAAGAAATAAAAGAATAGAAGTAGGAATGTGTATTCTTCAGATGTATACTGAAACTGAGTGATTAACGAAGCAACTAACAAAGGAATTATCAAGCTGGGTGCTGTGCACATGCCTGTCATCCCACTGACTCAGGAAGCTGAGGCAGGAGTATCATGAGTTCAAGGCCAGAGGCAACCAACGCAATTTAGCAAGACCTTATCTCAAACTAAAAAAATTAAAAAGTGGCTGTGGTGCAGCTCAGTAGCAGAGTACCTGCCTAGCATACACAAGACCCTGGGTTTGACTTCCTTAGTACCGTAAAAATAAATAAATGAAAATAAAGGAGCTATCTGCAAAACTGTAGACAGAATAGGAAAAACATACAGGGTAGGAAAAACATACAGGCTGAAGGTGAGGCTTCCCACCCTCAGG
This sequence comes from Pedetes capensis, assembly GCA_007922755.1. Lineage (NCBI taxonomy): Eukaryota > Metazoa > Chordata > Mammalia > Rodentia > Pedetidae > Pedetes > Pedetes capensis. The sequence goes on from VMDO01023025.1 coordinate 15,965, forward strand.
CCTGAAGCACCAATGCAAGGGAACCTGTTCTGGATCCTGGAGAAAGAGAAACTGTGTGGAAAGAGCTGTCTGAAGAGCTGTGGCCTTTTTGACCAAGAGTAACCAATTAGGTTGACTCTACAAGTCCAAAGGGAAATACTACCCATCCCATGCACTCTCCTTCCTGCTGAAGAACTCTTCCAGGAGCACAGAGCAGGGATGACGAGGGTAGAGGGTACAACTGCAGGCAGGGGCATAAAGGAGACTCAGCACAGACATTAGGGAAAGATCATTTGCAAAAAGTCCTGACATAATTATCATCCTCATCAGGGCAATAATCCTGATAATGATGATAACTGGAGACTTATGCTAAAGTATTTTACATGTATTTGCTCATTTAACCAATTGTTTTGTATGCACAAATGGCTAAGAGTCCACCTTCTCTCTAGCTGACTGATTCTTTCCCTGAAGTAGTTTAGAGTGCTAAATACATGGATCGCATATTTATCAGGCAGAAGAACTGCAGCCACAAATTGAAGGTAAGTATCACACAGCTAGAAACACTTGCAGGGAGTCAGACTGCAGCCATCGTAGTCCAGAGCATGAGTTCCAATGCAGGAGACAGATCTGTAAATGAGCAGTGGCTTAAAACCTCCAAAACACTGCCACTATGGAGAATGTATTTGCTCATTTGTTGTTGTTAGGTGCTGTCCAATCGGTATCTGACTCATAGTGACCCTATGTACAACAGGCAAAATACTATTACCAGTGCTTCTCTGGTATTCATAGGGTTTTCAATGGCAGATTGATTTTTGGGAGGGGGTTGCCGGGTCCATCTCCCAAGCCTACAGCACCTGGCATTCCCAGGCACTCTCCCATCCAAGTACTAACCAGGCCCGACCCTGCTTAGCGTCCAAGATCTGACAGGATCAGATGCCACAAGGCTATGGCTGCAGGCCATTTGCTCACTTAGCACACACAAAAGCTATTCTAGACCATTCCTTTCACGCTCACAACTTTAAACAATATTTCCTGGGCCTCAAAGGCTCAGAAGCCAGTGAAAGATGGTTGACCTTGCCGTGCAAGTGTGACACCTGTGTGGAACACAATAGCAATGAGTAGATGCCAACTGCATTGTACTGTTGAGAAGTTAATCCCAGAGCCGGGCGCAGGGCCCCAGAAATGGAATCCTGATAGCTTAGAGTGGGGGTAGAATAAAGTTCCAGCCTCCTTCACAGCCATGCCCAGTACCTGGGAGGCCTCCAAGAAGGCACAAATGACAGCTGAGGCTGGCCTTCAGAGCATGAGCAAAGGCCCTGCAGGTCAACCAGCAGATTCCAATTCTGATGTATTGGAAAAGAAAATCCTGTAGTGATCCAAGCAAGGTTGCGAGAGAAGCCAAAGAAGAGCCCCCAGGAACTCAAGATAGCGTCTCCATTTTATTCCTTGATTTCATAAACAATTTTTGGACTCTGTAATGGGCCAGAAATGGTACCTATTACGATGACTAGCAAAATGGATAATGCATTCTACTCACAATATAACCTATGAAAAGAGCTCTGAGGGATGTCATTTATATTATCCCTCAAATCCCTGGGCCATATTTGGTCCTGTGTTCATGACTTTAATAGCCTGCATACTCACTGAGCTATGGCATATCATAAACTTCTTTTCAAATGAGAAAGAACATAATTGTTCTCCAAAGCAAATACTCAAGTCTGAAATTAGACCTGCTTGACAATTTAGATGGATATTTTTTCATTGCCTCATGCTTTCAGTTTCCATGAAAAACCTTCTTACTCAGCCTCTAGAGATCCCAAGCCTTTGCCATATTGCCCCCCAAATTATTAACATTTTAATCTTGCTTTAATTAACTCTTGCTCCAATGGGATAAAACTGACAGGATCTGAGTTTGCAAACCAGAAGCTGAAAATCTGGCGTACTTGATTAGCAGCTCCAAACGACTGTGGAGGCCAGGGCAAACCCCCGAGCAAATACAGCCACAAAGAAAGGAGATGAATGAAAGCTGCTGTTTCTTGACCCCCAGCCCTCCCTCCCCTCACTAAGCCATGCCTCTCACTTTTATATATTTGAAGGAAGCTAAGTTCCCAAATCTGAGGTCAGGAGGCTTGCATCTGGCAGAGAAGGGCATGCAGATAGCATCTCTCTCTCAGAAGCTGAGGAACCTAACACAGCTCCCAGGACATGCCAAGTATTTAAAAACGGACACTCCCTCCTCCACCTAGCTTTCAGTCCATGGCATACTTGTGCAAGTCTCCTTCCTCAATCCTGTCCCCTCTTAGTCTTCTTTGCTGGATCCTCCAGTTCTCCCTGGTATCTTAATGCCAGTATGTCCATATCTTGTTTCTTGATTTTCTTCTCTTCTTTCTACCTCTATGCTCACTCCCTGGGTGATCTCAGTCTTCTGGGTTTCAATGGCATCCTTATATCAATAATTCCTAGATCTATATCTTCAGCATACACATTTCTCCAGGAATACTTTCCCTCTGGATAGCTGCCTTTGTGGCTCTTTAACTTGCTTCAAAATTGTCTTCAAATGCCACTTCTTTATGTAAGTCTACCCTGAGTACTCAATATAAAATTCCATTCCCTTTTGTTTCCCTGCAGGTCAAAAATAAGGCAAGGATATCCAACTCACCATTTCTATTCAAAATTGTACTAGAGGTACCATATGTACAAATCCTAAATAGCCCACACACACAAAAAAAAAATCTTCTAGAGCTAACAAATGAGTTCATTTCTATACACCAGCAATGAATGATCCAAAAATGAAATTAAGAAAACAGTTCCAACTATAATGGCACCTGAAAAGATGTTCAATGTTATTAATCATTAGGCAAATGGAAATCAAAACTACAGTGAGATACTATTTCACATCATTAGGATGGCTATAACAAAGAAAGATGGACATTAATAAGTGTTGGTGAAAACATGGAGAAATTACAACTCTCATTTGTTGCTGCTAAGAATGTGGTACAGTTGTTTTGGAAAATAGTTGTTGGTAATTCCGCTGACCTGGTAATTACACTCCTATGTATATATCAAAGAAATTTGAAAATATATGACCATGTGAAAACTTGTATATGAATTTTCTTAGAAGCCTTATTCACAATAGATAAAAAGTAGTAAAAACGCATTTGTCTATCAATTGATGAAAAAAATAAAGAAAATATGGTATATCAATAGAATGGGCTATTATGTTGTTGTTGTTGTTGTTGTTGTTGTTGTTGTTAGGTGCCCTCGAGTCAGGTCTGACTCATAGTGACCCTATGCACAGCAGAACAAAACACTCCCTAATTCTGTGCCAGGCACATGATCTTATTTATGTTTAAACCCATTGTTGTAGACATTGTGTCAATCCATCTAGTTGAGGGTTTTCCTTTTTTTTCACTCACCTGCCACTCTCCCAAACATGATGTCCTTCTCTAGGGATTGGTCCCTCCTGACTATATGTCCAAAATATGTAAGATGCAGTCTAGCCATCCTTGCTTCCAAGGGCCACTCTGGTTGTACTTCTTCTAGAACAGATCTGTTGGCTTATTTGGCAGTCCATGGTATATTCGATATTCATCTCCAGCACCGTAATTCAAAAGCACCAATTCTTCTCTCCCTTATTCAATGTCCAGCTTTCACAACCACATTATGTGACTGAAAATACTATGGCATGAGTCGGGCGCACCTTCCTCTTCAACGTGACATCTTTACTTTTCAAAACTTTGAAGAGATCTTTTGCCACAGCTTTTCCCAATGCAATGTGTCTTTTGATTTCTTAACTGCTACTTCCATGGGTATTGATTGTAGAACCAAGTAAAGCAAAATCATGGGTGACCTCAATCTTTTCTCCATTTATCATGAAGTTGCACACTGACCCAGTTGTAAGGATTTTTGTTTTGTTGATGTTCGATCACAATCCATACTGATGGCTATGTTCTTTGATCTTATAAAGCCATTAAAATTGTGATGTGGATGAACCTTGGAAGTTTTATAAGAAGCCAGATGCAATAGGCCATTTGTCATAAAATTCCATTAAAAATGTTGAGAATAGGAAAATCGATGGAAATGCAGAAAGTATATTAATGGTTTCCAAGAGCTAGGAGAAACAGGAAATGGATAGTGACTACTCATAGGTTTGAGGTTTCTTTGGGAGTAAGGAAAATGTTCTGAATGGTGATGATGAATTATATACTTTAAAGTTATGAATCTTATGGCACACGAATATCAAGAAAAATCATACGATAAAAATATAAGATGAATCAGTGAAAATGTTCAGTCCTGCACCTTAGAACACCTCTTCCTGTAACTTGTGTATGGCTTATTTTTCTGTATTACTTATCACTTTCTTATGTATTACACAAATTACTTATTAATTATGTTAACATCCTGGATCTTCCTACCACTTACACTAGAAAATAAACTGTGTAAGGGCAAGGATTTTTGTTAGTTTTTCTCACTATTGTATATAAAATGCCTGCAACAGTGGCTGGCATGGAAAAGCTCTCAGAAAGGTTCTTGTCTGAAAGAAATTGTTAAAGTCTTCAAAAAAATCTTGGCTTCACTCAATAGAGAACTAAGGTGATCGTGACCCATCACACAAAGAAGTTAACAAAATCTACGCTACAAAAACTTGTTAGTTGAGTTCTTAAAGAGCTTATTTCTTTGTTGAGTGTCTTTTTATTTGGGGACAGAGAGAAGTTCTGAAAATTCTAGGGTATACTGTTTACTACCCCCAAATATACACTGCTCAACCAGCAAGTAAGCTGATATTTAATCAGCTCTATCACCCATGTGCCTGTCAGCTTATCCTGCTATGAGGACTTCTGTGTCTCTATGCTACTAAAAGTTATGCCACTGGTATTTCAGATACCAGCAGAACCACCCACAGTGGACAGGTTTCAACTCAGCTTCTAGACTAAGACAGACTATGGAGAAGGACCCAGCAGCTCACTCCCAAAACAATTAGCCACTGAAAACCCTATGAATAGCAGAGAAGCACTGTCAAACAGAGTGCTGAAAAATGAGTCCCCCAAGCTGGAAAGAATTCTAGAAATGACTGGGGAAGTGTTACCTCCTCAAACTAGAATCAACCTTAATGACAGCAATGGAGTAAAGCCCCTGGAACCTCCTTTTGCTGATGTGGCATGACTCAAAATGAGAAGAAACATAGTAGCTGCAACAATGCCTCAAACATAAAAAGAACATGTGCATGGCACAGTGTCGGGGAGTGTTTAGTTCTGCAACAAAAATCAGCTTTATGGCCTACCATGTACTAATTACTAGCGTTGTGGAAATGACCTCCAAACTGAAATTCCAGAGAATACTTTGACATACTGTATAGTCCAAGATATTTGCTGAGCCTTAAACATCTTCTTCACCTTTTCTGACAGATCCTACTCATCCCTCCAGACCCAGGCCCTTAAACCCCTTTTGGTAAGAGGTCTTCCCAGCTACGCAAGTCCACACGGCTCTCCCTTTTATCTGACAACCAAGCAGTGTGCATGTGACTTAAAATACCTAGCATCAATGTGCACAGGCACACGTGTGTGAGTGCTTGTGTGCACGTGTGTGTGCCCCATGACTCGCTTTTGTTCAAAAAGCCTCTGTAACTAGCAGTGAGCTGGCACGCAGTAGGTCCCTAACTGAAATGGATGGGTAAAAGGTAGTTGAAGATGGTGATTTGTATGTGTTGCGTTCAGACAATGTAGGAAATCAATCCTTTGACAGCAGAAGGGAAAAAAAAAAGGAAAAAGCAAAGAAGACTCTTCATGGTCTGCATAAAAGTGTAACTATTACAGGTGGCCCAATTCCCGGTTACTTTGTTCCTGACACTAGAGACCTGTTTTTCAATCAAACTCACAGCAGCTGCAGAGCTGGAAGGCTAGGCTGGCATCTGGGTCAGAGGTTCCCCATTAGTGCTGGCAGATTTTTCATAATCAAGACACTTCTGAAGTGCTGAACCCTACTCAGTGCCAAAGGTTAACGATTCAGCGTGCAGGGACTGCAGCGCAAAGCAGGGCATCAGACAGCTCAGAGAGAAACGCCACCAGTGGACCTGTTCTCACTGCTCCAGTTACATTCTTGAATCTCTTGGACGTTTGTCTTCTTGCTGAGGAGTCATTCAGCAGAGAACACTCATTAAGCAGGCTGCATTAATGCTGTTTTTCTAACCCTGGTTCATGTTTACGCATTTGACAGTCAACATTTTGGAGCAATCCCTCTGTACACCATTGAGTCTAGTTAGGCACAAGCAAAGAAAATGGAGAGTGAAGGGGTCACCTGCCGAGTTCAGCGCAGACTGGCAATCTGGATCATGTTGCATAACAATTACAACTTGCTTTCAGTTGCAAAATATTAGTGATATAAGAGAGACTGCTTGCTTCATTCCACATCATTCCCACTAGTGTGGACTGCTTCAGATCATGATTATTAAGCAAAATAAACTAAAATTAATTTTGATTCATATTCACTGACATTTCTTAAGAAAATCGTGGTTTCAGAGCTGGAGGGAATTGTTTCAAAAAACCAAACCTCTCTATAATTCATTAGACTTTTACAGCCTACTAATGTTTTCCCTTTCAAAGATCACTACTGAGGACACTTTATAGGCTCTTGGATCTCCTCTGCTGTTTGAAACTCATCATATTCCAAAAAGAACTGGTCAGTCTCCTTCTCCTGCCCTATATCATTCCTGGCCTTCTTTGTTTCCCCATTTCTATGAAAGATTTGTTCTTTTGCTTAAGACTCTCCCTTTCCTTTATTCACCGTATCAGCTCAGTTATTTATATCTAATCAAAATCTAAAAACAATTCCTCTGACATACATAGCATTGTCCTATAGCATATAGAAAAATATATGAAAAATATATGAATATAGTATTTTCATACAGTATGTTGTTGTTGTTAGTTGTAGTCCAGTCAGTGACCAACTCATAGCAACCCTACATACAACAGGCAAAACAGTTTTGTTAGTGCTTCTCTGCTATTCATGGGGTTTTCAATGGTTGATTATTTTGTAGGAGTGGCCTGCCAGGTCCTTCTCCCAAGCCCACAGCACCTGGTCTTCCCAGGCTGTCTCCCATCCAAGTACTAATCATGCCTGACCCTGCTTAGTTTGTATAGTATGGTATAGGGTTTTCCAGAGAAACAGGACCCATATATATATATATATATATATATATATATATATATATATATATATATCTTATATATAGCCAATACACATATCCTATATCCTATGGATGATGCACAGTTATATCATGTATGTATATTTATCTTCTACCTATAATTTATTATATGGAATTGGCTCATGTGATTATGTGTTTTAAATCTGCAGAGCTGATGTTCAGTCAGGCAGGAGAACTCTTTCTTACCTAAGGGAGAGGCAGCCTTTTGTTCTCGACAAGCCCTCAACTGGTTAGATGAGGCCCACCACACTATGGAAGGCAAGCAGCTTACTCTGTCTACCAATTTAAATGTTAATCTCATCCAAAAACACCCTCACAGAAATACTTAAAATGTTTGATCAAGTATCTGAGCACCCTGTTGCCTAGTCAGATTGACATATAAAATTAACCATCACCACAATATGTCTTAAAGATTGACCTTCCCATCTCTTCTTGCTGTGTGATCTTGCAATCTCTCCTGCTCTGCTGAAAGAGCTCCTGGCTAGCTTCCTTGCCTCCAGTATCCTTCCTCTCTACCCCTAGTGCACTTCTAGACTGGATCTTTGGGTGATCCCATTGTCTTACAGATTAATTCAAATCATCTCTGACTCCCTATCTTCCCCTGGCTTCTGCTCCAGGTTCTCACCCCCACAGCCCTCCCTGAAACCAACCTGTAGCCTTTATTCTTCCCTGAGATTTTATATCTTTTTGGAACTGTGCTAAGACGCAGGACATGCCTGATTCCAATGTGACGACTGTGTGCATTTTGATTCCTAAAAGTTATACATACATATTATTGAATATAGACAGATAGATAGATAGATAGATAGATAGATAGATAGATAGATAGATAGATACTGGGTATTTCTTCCTTAATGGCATATATTTTTAGTATATAGCCATATGCCTAAAGAAAAATATGTAGGAAGACCACTCAAATGAGAATATATAAGATTATTGAGAGCTCACTGAAGCAAGGAAATCAGCCACCATCACTTGCATTTTGCAGGGCAGGTATTGAAGTATAAAAGCAGGGAAGTGAAAAAACCTCCATTGCAGGTTGTTGGCACAGAGAAAGCTGGAAGAGCACTAACTCAGGGGTCCTCAATCCCACAGGCACCAACTGGTACCACTGTGAATGGCAGTTGTGAAAGTTGTTAAACTTCTCTGGACTTAGACAATAAATATAACGTGCCTGAATCATCCCCAAACCACGTCCCCTCCACACACACCTGTCTATGGAAAAACTCTCTTCCAGGAAACCAATCCCTGTGCCAGAAAGGTTGGGCATCTCTGGGCTAAACTAGAAGCAAGACACTCTATATGATTGGTGAGGGAAGCATGTTTAGCTTTCTCTTATTGCTTCCAAATTAGAAGTATTATTGATTAAGTTCTGACTATTGGGGTCTGATTGCTATAGTGTTTGTGGTTTGTCTTCCTGGACTCCTAACTATGGATTATGAGTTAGGGATCTATTTTTATCCATAGCCTGGTCATTGTCCATTTATAAAACCACTCTCAAGAGAGAGACCAGAGACAGGGAGGAATTTTGATAAGATTAAGATGGCATTATATCAAGACCTAAAATCAAACAGTCCTTTCCTAGAGCATTACAATGTGAAGGTCTCCAAGTGAAAAAAATACACTTAAAGAACAAAGCATAACTATAGGATAAGGTTTCTAGCTGATGCTTCCTACCAAACTCTAATCTGTGATTCTGGTAAGCAAGAGGCAGGATTCTAATGCTGAGACCTATGTTGCAGACCAAAACCCCTACCCTCTCTATCGCCCTTAAACCCAAATTGATATCTTGCCACCTATCACTGCAATATCAGTAAGAAGGGTCTAAAGCAAGCTTACAACACCAGAAGAAAGGATCAAAAGAAGAAGACAGGAGAAAATATTTACCCCAGTGACTAAAGATTCTGCCCTCTCTTCAAGGTTAGTTTCTCACATCCCTCCCACCTCTAAGAGGAGAAAAGGGAGGTCAGCCAAAGATGCAAAGTTCCATTATGATTTTGGTGGGAAAGAAGCAAGAGACAGTCACTCCCATCTGAAAGAGATTTTATAATTGTGCAAAGTTGTTTTACTTGTTAATATATACTCAATAAAATATGCCTGGATTTGATGCCCCTGAGAATATGGGGTGGGTTTAAATTTTTTCACCCCAAAGGCCAGTATACAAATTACTTTAGTAATCTTTTCTATTCTTTCTTCACAGCACATGTTTCTTGTCATTTTTCTCTGAAAAAGATAGTTTGTTATGGTTTTACAGAACTACATTATAAGGCTAAACTAAAATTTATTTAATCAGTCTTCTAGCATAGGCATTTACATTCCTTCTAATTTCCACTTTAAAATAATGCTGTGCTAAGCATCCGTACATAATAATCATTACACAAATTTCTATGTCCTAAAGAAAAATTCTTAGAAATAGAATTACTTCTTGAAAGTTCTGGACATTTTAATAACACATATTCTTACGATGCTTAATACCAGCCTCTAACCTGTCCTATAAATGTTATTATGCCAATTTATATCTTCAACAGTAGGATAGAAGAGAGGCCAATTTACCATAGCTTTTCCATAATTTTTTCTCTTTGTAAAGCAAATAAATGAAAAAATATCATTTCCAATTCATATTATTATTTATATTTCTTCTTTCAAAAAATGGTTTATGAAGTTGAAATATTTTCTACAAAGGTACTCATTTTTGTGTTGATTTATAAGACACCATTTAATTAAACTAAAATTAATTTTGTTATATGATGAGACTCACACCTGCAATCCCAGCAACTTGGGAAGCTGAGGCAGGAGGATCACAAGTTCATGTCCAGAAGCAGTCTGTGTCACTTAGCGAGACTTTGTCTCAAAATAAAAAATAAATAAATAAAAATGGGCTGAGGGTATAGCCTTAGTGGTAGAGCACTTGCAGAGTATGTGTGAGGGCCTGAGTTCTATCCCTAAGTACCACCAAAAAAATAATAATGAAGAAGAAGATGAAGAGGAAGAGGAAGAGGAAGAAGGAAGAAAGGAAGGAAGGACAGAAGGAAGGAAAGGAAAGGAAAGGAATCTAAATTTAGTATTTTTTTCCAAGGTAAATCAATTGTTCTGATTCTAACTTTCCCAAGGGTCTGAACTGTTGTCAATACCATATAATTTATATACCTCCTAGGGGTGTTTTTGGGAGAAGGATATGGCAATCCACCTAGGAAACAATCCTGAAACAGTCAGTCATTGAATACCCTATGAGGGTAGCTATGAGTCGGACACAATAGCACCTAACAACAGCAACAAGCAGTGCTTCTAAATCTTTTGTTTATTTCATTTGTTCTTCTACTCTGTCATTAGTACCTCCTCTTCTTGAAAAGGCTTACTCTGGATTTTTAGTGTTTGCACATTTTTAGGAATAGTAGGGCAAACCACACGTGTGTCTTTCTTTCAGTTTTCTTAAGTAATCTTCACTTGTTTTGCTAGACGTACTTCAGGATAAATTTTATCAGTTTTTAAAATAAACAGTATGACTATATGGAATTGTATTAAAATTATAAATTAAATTGCAGAAAGTTGACATGGTTATAGATCAGTCTTTCTCATCTATGAGTAAGGTGAATTTCTCCATTTGTGTAAAACATCCTTATATTGCTCATAAATGTTTTCTAGGAGGGATTGTTATTGTTGTTTTGTAGTACTGTGAAGTTGAACTCAGGGTCTTGCACATGCTAGGCAAGATTTCTACCACTGCACTCCCAGCTTCTGTTCTATTTATTATTTGTTTGTTTGTTTATTTGTTTATTTACAGGGTCTCCAAATTTGCACAGGCTGCCTCTGGCCTCAAATCTGCAATCCTCTTGCCTCACCCTCCTTAGTCGTTGGGATTATAGGTGAATACTATGGTACTGGCTTTATGGGGATTTTTTAAAATAGTACTTATCATTTTCTTATTAAGGTTTACTTTAGTTGCTAATGTGAATTACATCATCTTCTATTATTTTCCTTGTTGGTTAATGTAAAAATATGGGAAAGGGACTTTTACATTTTTTGTTTTATATCTTACCAACTTGCTAAGCATTTTCATTTTTATACATCAGTTTCCATAGGCAAAAAGAAATTGCATCAAAGATTATTATAATTTTTGTAACCTGTTTCACTAATTCTGTTTCCAGTTTTGCCTTGCTTTGTTTCTATAGTTAAAATTCCCCAAATAAATTTTCATAACAATGAACATGCCTGCCATGTTCCTATTTTGAAGGTAATGCATCTAGTGTTTAATCCTTAGGTATGCTGTAAAGGTCAGTTTGCCATAGATTTATGGCATGTCCCATTGTTCCATATTTATTTCACTTGCTTAATAATCGTGAAGTTGGAAATTTGTGTAATCAATAAGCAAGAGTACTAGAATCTTTGCCTGAGCTGTTGCTGTAGGAATTTTCATTTCACTTTTTAAGTTTGCTGGTTTATAAGCATACATAGCCTCTAGTTCAGTGGCTTTTAATCCTAGCAGTATGTTGGTTTCACTGGGAAGCTTTTACACTGGTTGATCCCTGGGGCCTCTGCTGACCAATTAAATGAAAATCTGTAGGAGGAGAGGCTCAGGCATCAGATTTTTCCAAAGCTCTCCAGATGATTCTAATATGTAACTAAGTTTGTGTTCCACTGTCATTAGTTTTCAGAGTTTAAACATAAAACTCAGCCAAAGAGCTGGATAAAAATGCAGATTCCAAGATCCTAACACCCTCCCCCTACTTCCTAGAAATTATGGTTTGGTATGTCTAGGGTAAGTGTTCATTATCTGTATTTTTAACAAGCATTTTGAGAAACACTGTTTGGGTTTTTGTTTTGTTTTGTTGTTTTTGTTGTTTGTTTTTGAGACAGGGTCTCACTATGTAGCTCAGGCTGGCCTTGTACTTGAGATCTTCCTGCTTCTGCCTTCTGAGTGCTAGGATTTCAGACATGCGCAACTACGCTTAGCTTCAGAAACATTGTTTTGATTGTCATCTATATATAGATGTTGTTGTTGTTGTTGTTAGGTGCCGTCGAGTCGTGTCCGACTCATAGTGACCCTCATAGGGTTTTCAATGGTTGACTGTTTCTCAGGATTGCCTTGGGAGTGGATTGCCAGGTCCTTCTCCCATTTTTGCAGTGCTGGGAATTGAACTCAGGACCTCAGAGACTGCAGCGTAGCACTCTACCAACTGAGCTAAATCCCAGCCCCATCTATATAGATAGTGGACTGAAAATGACGATTCTACCACTTGCCTAAAGGAAATGTATTGCTGGCTAATCTGAAATAATGGATCACAACCTGAGTTCCATACTAGGATAACCTGAAGAACCTGGAAAAAAATCATGATGCCTGAACCTCATTACTAGATCCTGCCATTTAAGTATAGATGACATTATTGCCACAATCCCTTCCTCTAACTTTACTGATCACAAAGCCCCTCTGTTGGTCATATCAGCCCCTAAGCCATTTAATAAAATGAGGATATATAGTCTCTGAGCAGATGAAGAAAAAGAAATGCAAATTGGATGGAATAAAACATTCTTGGTTCCTTTAGCAAGGACTTTTTGCCCTCCGTTTTCCATTTGGTACAGTTTCATTCCTCATCCTGTGTCCCTCCTAATCTTGTGCCAGGACCATAGGAAGCCTTCTTGTCCTTCCAGTGGCAAAGGTACCAGCCACAACAATGATCTGGATTTCCATTCAGATGCATTGTTGTTGTTGTTGTTGTTGTTAGGTGTCTTCAAGTCCTGTCCACTCATAGCAACCCTCCTGGTGTTTTCAATGGCTGTTTTGGGATTGCCTCAGGAGTGGATTGCCATATCCTTCTCCTATATTCAGATGCATACAGTGTGGTAATTGATGCAAATTCATCTCAGATGCCATTCTAGGTTCATTAACACTTTTAGCCTCTCAGGCTTTCCATGTTTTTCTCAGAATGAGTGGATATTTTACCAGGGAGCCCTGAGACTGAGTTACCAAATACTTTTGCCAATTACCATCTTACAGAAAATCTCAATTTATTTTTGTAACAAACGTTTATTGACAACTACTCTGTGTCAGACATTGGGTTGTTTCATCATAAATGTTATTTTTCATTGACAAGTCCTGTATATTTACTGAAGGGTAAATTCGAAAGCCAGGACTCCGGCCAAGTTCTCTTTGTTTCAGTACAGACACCACATGCCTCTATGGCTTAAGGCATGGTGTATGGATGGGCAAGGGTCCCATCAGCCTGCGGTATGACTGCACGTGGAAAATCTCACCTGCCTGCTGCGCTAAATGGAGCGAGAAGGAAACCTATCTGAGCAATTCAGACAAAGTGGAATTTGTTTTCCTGCAAATGATTCAAATCATTAAATTCAACAAATACCCATTAAACCTCTATTATGTGTAAGGCTCCACAACCCTTTGCAAGTGCCAAGTATAAATTAGATTTGGTTTATGTGAAATCTTCCCATGTTATTGCTAGGCTACAGTGCTATATTTTCATTTTTGTTCCACTTATTCGATCTTTTAAAAAAAGAGATATACATTCTCTAACTTGTGTTAAGACCAGACATCCCTAATGAGCCAACTGCTATTGAAGAAAGAAAGAATAAGGGCAATATGCTGGCTTCCTGAAGCAGCGAAGGCTCCATGGTGATTACTCTCCAGCGTCCACATGGTCCTTCTCTAAACTCCCCTAAATTAGAGCTGGACCAGCTCCCTCCAGAGCGTGATGCTACCTGGGAATGCTAATTTCTCATTGGCCCAAAATGGAGTCTCCACAGCTCCATCTGCTCAACCTCAGTGCTTACTATACCAAGCTGGGTATAAAGATTACGAATTTAGAGAAGGAAGGAAGGTCAGTAAAAGGCCTTCTGGGTCACTGTGTCCTGCCTACTAGAACAAGCCATATGAGCAACGCCATGAAAAATGCCCATCACTGGTGGTGGTCAGTGCTTCCCTTTCGAAGTGGTAATAATGAGGGGATTAGGATTTCATTAGATCTGATCCAAATTCCTCTCTTGATTTCCCATTTGAATATGCTCCATGGAGACCTAGGTTTTGCCACTTAATATGCAGAAAGACAATAAGGAGTTTAAGGCAGACATGTCTCTAAGCCCCCTCTGAAATTGGGAAATCAAAATTGTAACAAATGCTTCCCAGTCCTCAGGAGCCTCAGGCATCAATGGAGCCAGGCTGGGGAAGATGATTTATTCCATATTCCCCTACACACCCTGTGGAGGCTGCAAATAATGACAGCTTGCACTTTGCCCCCTTCCGTATCCCTGAGATCAAGGAGCCAGTCCCAGAGAAGGTGCCCACAGTGTTGTATTGGCACCTTGATCCCAGCTTACTTTACTCAGACATCAGGAGCCATACACATGAAATTCAGCTCAGAGAAGTCAATTTTGTGGAAGGAAATAGAAGTCTTTGACTATGTTCACTTATTTATTCAATAATTCTTTCTACCCTCTGCTCCACCCTATGCTAAATTAAGCTCCATTTTAGAGAGAAACTTCAGAGACCACCCATGCCTACCCAGAGATTCTCGCCATGGTGAATGGTAATGAATACAAGGACCTCTATGTCAAAAAAGCATATGAACAGGGCCCAAAAATACCGTGAAGGAATTGAGGAGAAGGAGACTTCAATATGCTGCCAGATCAGAAAATAAGCTTCCTGGTGAAGAGTTTAATCTGGTGGAGAAAAAAAAAAAAAACTTTTGGATGGTTGCTGTGCTCCCTAGTTTGGCAGCCAGATTGAACTGCTTATTACAAACAACTAAGTTCTTGATTTAGCATGAAGAGTAAGACACCAAAGAATTTCAAACCAGACAAGAAGGAACTAAGGAGTTTTAGATTTAAAATTATCACTGAAGCCAACTTCAGATTTGAAAGCATTTACAAAATTTAATAAACATAAATATCAGGTATATCAGTACAATGGATTATTACGCGGTCATAAAAGGAAATGAAATACTAGTACACACTACAACACAGTTGATTCTTGAAAATATAATACTAAGTGAAAGAAAATAATTACAAAAGACCACAAATTATATAATCCATTTATATGTGCTGTCTAGAATAGGCAAATACATGGAGGCAAAAAATAAATCAGTGGTTAACAGTAGCTGGGAGTGGGGGAGAATAGAGAGTGACTGCAAATGAGTACAGATTTTTTTGGAGTGAATAAAGTGTTCTAAAATTAGATAATGTCAATGGTTGCAAAAGTCTGAATATACTAAAATCATTAAATTGTTCAATTTAATGGACAAATTGTATGGTAGAAAAATTATACCTCAAAAGCTGTTAACAATAACAACAAAATTGGGTTAGAGATAAAGGGAGTCTTTTATGAGATCAATATTGAGCATAAAGGTCAAAATCTTAACTCAAGAATTCAAGTTATATATGCTTGTTAAAATTTCCAAGCCGGGATCTGTAGTGCACATCTATAATCTCAGCAATTCAGGAGGCTGAGGCAGGAAGAACTCAAGTTCCATGACAGAGAGAGCCTAGACTACTTAGTGAGACCTGTCTCAAAATAAAAAAAAATAATAAAAATAAAAAATAAAACAATAAAAACATTTTAAAAAGAGGCTGCAGGTACAGCTCAGTGGTATAGCACTTAAACATGCATGAGCTCCTAGGTTCAGCCCCTAATAGTGATAAAAAAATTCTAGGGTACTCACTACCTGCAGCCGTACCACTGTGGTGATTTATGTCATCAGATCTTGGAAGCTAAATAAAGTTGGGCCTGGTTAGTACTTGGATGGTAGACTACTTGGGAATACCAGGTGCTATAGGCTTGGGAAAAGGACCTGGCAACTCACTCCCCCCCAAAAAAAAAAATCAGCCATTGAAAACCCTATGAATAGCAGAGAAGCACCAAGCACCGACAACAGTGTTTTGCCTGTTGTAGGTCGGGTTGCTGTAAGTCAGATACTGAGGCGTGGGCACCTAACAACAACACGGTACTCACAATAAGAAGAAAAGCAGAATGTATAGTTTCTAAAACTAAAGGAGAATATATAACAAAATATAAAATCACTCAAAAGGTAAGAAAGATGGAAAAGAAATATAGAACATACAGTATAAATAGGAAAAAAAGATAAGATTTATAAACAGAAAACATGAAATGAATACATTGTGCATATGCATAGAAATAGAATATTGTACATAGAAATAAATATATTGTGTCATCAGCAATTGTGATAAATACTGATGCATAAAATATTCTAGTAAAAAGATTGAAGATGATGAAAATAAATCCAGCTTTGTATTGTCTATAAGAAACAAAGATCTAAGACACAGAGTACAATAAAATTTAAAG
>VMDO01023026.1:0-32460 GCA_007922755.1 Pedetes capensis
TTAAGGATTTGCATACATGGAGTTATTAACCTCATGTTTCCCTCTTTTTGTCTTATTTTTTATTGGAAACTTTTAATGTACACCTTAATGTGATTCATTCTGACATGTTTTCATTGTGACATTTCCATATATGCATTTTGTTGTACATTATTCATATAGGTTCTCCCTTACCCTCTTGTACTCTTCCTCCCCTCTCCTAAAGACTTCTCTACAATTTACTTGTCTTTTTATGGTAATATTTTTCTATATATCCTTGGGTTCCAGTTCTGTTTAATATAGAAACTTTTTCTGTAGTGAACTTTCTTTTTACCTTGCCAAAACTATTACATGCATTTTCTAGACTACCTATAATAATACCATTCTTAGCTTTTTTTTTCTTTTATTATGATCCGACCTTTGTATAGGATTTTTTCCTGATTCAGCTTTCACACATGAGTGAGAACATGTGGTGTTTCTCTTTCTGAGCTTGTATTCATTCACTTAAAATAATTTCTCCAATTCCATCCATTTTTCTGTGAATGGCATTATTTCATTTTTTTGATTGTAGTATTCCATTGTGTAAATATGCCATAGTTTTTTTTTATCCATTCTTCTGTTGAAGGGCACCTTGGTTGATTCCATATCCTTGTTATTGTGAAAAATGCTGCATTGAACATGGAGATACAGGTGTCTCTGTGGTATGATGACCCATCTCCCTTTGGGTAAATTCCCAATAGTGTAATAGCTGGGTCATATGGTAGATCTAGTTTTAGTTTTTTAAGATACCTCCATATTGATTTCCACAGTGGTTGGACCAATTTACAGCTCCACCAACAAGGTAAGAGTATTCCCTTTTCTCTGCAACATTGCCAGCTTTTGTTGTTATTGTTTCATTGATCTTGGCCATTCTTACTGGTGTAAGGAGAAATCTCAGAGTTGTTTCAATTTGCATTTCCCTCATGGCTAGGGATATTGAGCATTTTTTCATGTGTTTCATAGCTTTATGGACCTCTTCATTTGAAAACTGTCTATTCAGTTCTTTACCCATTTGTGTATTGGGTTATTTGTTTTCTTGGGATTTTTTTCTTGAGTTCTTTATAAATTCTGGCAAGTAGACCTATGTCTGATATGTAGGATGTGAAGATTTTTTCCCATTCAGTGGAGGTTTCATTGACTCTGTTAATTGTTTCTTTTGGTGTACAGAAGCTTTTTAATCTCATGTAATCTCATTGACCTGTTCTTGTTGCAATATCTTTAGCAATTGGAGTCCTCTTAAGGAAATAATTTCCTATGCCAATATGATGAAGTGTATTCCCTATCTTGAATTCTGTAAGTTTTAAAGTATCTAGTTTTATGTTGAGATCTTCTATTCATTTTGAGTTAACTCTCATGCATATTGAGAGATGCAGGTTGGTTTTCATTTTTCTGCATGTGGATGACCATGTTTCCCAGCACCATTTATTGAAAAGGCTATCCTTTTTCCAGTTTACTTGCTTTGCTCCTTTGTCAAAAATCAGGTGGCTATAGGTGTGTTGAGGTATTTCTGGGTCTTCTGTTCTTTTCGAGAAGTCTTCTGGCCTATTTTTGTGCCAGTACCAAGCTGTTTTTGCTACCACTGCCCTGTAGTATAGCTTGAAGTCAGGGATTGTGATTCCACCTGCACTTGTTTTGCAGCTTAATAGTGTTTTGGGTATATGTGATCTATTGTGATTCCATATGAAATTTTGGATCATTTTTTCTATTTCTGTAAAGCTAGTCAGTGGAATTTTAATGGGGATTGCATTAAATCTATGAATTGCTTTTGGTAGGATAGCCAGTTTTACTACATTAATTCTCCCTATCCAGGACCAGGGAAAGGTCTTTCCATTTTTCAATGTCCTCTGTTATTTCTTTCTTTAATATTTTGAAATTTTCCTTGTAGAGATCTGAAGGGTCTTTGGTTAGATTGATTCCAAAGTATTTAATTTTCCGGTGAGCTATCCTGAACGGTATTTATTTATTTTTTTTTTTTTGAAATTTCCTTCTTTCCTGTTTGCAGTTGGTGTAAAGAAAAGCTATTGATTTTTGTGTGTTAATTTCATAACCTGCCACTTTGCTGAAGGAGTTGACTAGTTCTAGAAGTTTTCTGGTTGTTTTTTGGGGTCTTTCTGGTATAGAATCATATCATCTGCAAATAAGGATAATTTGACCTCTTCATTGCCCATTTGTATCCCTTTGATTTCTTTCTCTTGTCTGATTGACCTGGCAAGGACTTTAATTCCTATGTTAAATAGAATAGGAGAGAGAGGTCATCCTTGCCTTGTTCCAGATCTAAGAGAAAATGGTTTCAGTTTTTCTCCATTTAATATAATGTTGGCTGTATGTTTGTCATAATTGGCTTTTATGATTTAAGGTATTTGCCTGTTATTCCTATCTTCTCCAGCATTTTTATCATGAAAAGTTGTTGCACTTTGTTGAATGCCTTTTCACCATCCATTGAGATGTCATGTGGTTTTTGTTTGCCAGTTTCTTGATATGCTTTATTACATTAATTGATTTCCATATGTTGAACCAGCTGAGCATCTGTGGTATAAATCCCACTTGGTCATGGTGAATAATTTTTTCATATGCTGCTGGATTCTGTTTGCCAGAATTTTATTAAATATTTTTGCATCAATATTCATAAGGGAGATGGGTCTATAATTCTCTACCTTAGATGAATCTTTTCCTGGTTTAGGTATCAGGGTGATGGTAGCTTCATAGAATGAATTTGGGAGTGTTCCCTCCTTTTCTATTTTTTGGAATAATTTGAGGAAGACAGATGTTATATCTTCTTTAAAAGTTTCGTAAGATTCTGCTGTGAATCCATCAGGACCTGGGCTCTTATTTCTTGGGAGACTTTTTATTACCTTTTCTATCTATATGTAATGGGCTTGTTTAAGTCAGTTCTGTCTTCTGGGGTTAGCTTTGGTAGGTTATACATGTTAATAAATTTGTCCACTTCTACATTTTCATATTTTTGGGAATATAATCGCTCATAGTAATCCCTGACTATTTTCTGTATTTCATTGAAGTCGGTGGGTATGGACCCACTTTCTTTCATAATCCATTCTATGTTAGTTATTCCCCTTTTCTTTTTGATGAGGTTGGCCAGAGGAGTGTCTATTTTAATAATCTTTTCAAAGAACCAGCTCTTAGTCTTATTAATTTTTTGAATTATCTCTTTGGAGTCTAATTGAGATATTTCTCCCTTTATTTTTGTAATTTCTTTTTGGGTGTTCCTTTTAGGATTGATTTTTTGTTGGATTTCTAGTGTCTTAAGATGCATCATTAGGTCATTTATTTGGCTCTTCTTTAGTTTATTGATGAAGGCACTTAATGCTATAAACTTCCCTCTTAAAACTCTCTTTGGTATATCCCATATGTTTTGGTAGGATGTTATTTCATCATTGTTTGATTGCAGGAATTTTTAAAATTCCATTTTGATTTCATCAACAACCCATTGGTTACTCAGCTGTGTGTTAGTCTCCATGAGTTTGTAAAGTTTCTGGAATTATTCTTGCTCTTGAGCTCCCATTTCTTCCCATTATGGTCTGATAAGGAATAGGATATAATTTCTACTTTTTGTATTTTTTGAGGGAGTTCTTATGGACTAGCATATGATCTGTCTTAGAAAATGTTCCACGTTGAGCTGAGAATAATGTGTATTCCTCATCATGTGGATGAAATATTCTTTATGTGTCTGTGAGATCCAACTGGTTTAGGGTGGATTTTCATTTTGATGTCCTGTCTCTTGACAAAAGTGGGGTATTGAAGTCTCCCATTTTTATTGTTTCTGGTCCAGTAAAGTTCTTCATATTCCATTAAGTTTGTCTTATAAAGCTTGGTGCCCCAGTGTTTGGGGCATAAATATTTAGGAGTGTTATTTCTTCTTGATTGATTGCTCCTTTTATTAAAATGTAGTGTCCTTCTTTGTCTCTTCTAGTTAGTTTTGGATTGAAATTTAATCTATCTGATATTAGAATTGGAACGCCTGCTTTTTTAGCCCCTCCCCTGCTTGTTATATGGTTTTCCCGCCCTTAATTCTCAGTTTATTATAATCTTTGTGAGTTAGATGAGTTTCTTGAATACTACATACTGATGGCTTATGTTTTTTTAATCCAATTAGCCAGTCTCCATCTCTTAATTGGTGAGTTAAAACCATTTATGTTCATAGTGATTATTGAGTGGTATTTATTATTATGTATCCAATCATTACCTGCTACTGGTTTATGAATCATGTTTGCTTTTTTCCTTCCTTGCGTTCCACTCATTTCAGCTAACCAATTCTTTGATTTCCTATATAGGGTTGTCTGATCTCCCCTGGATGTGGTAATTGATTTGTAATCCTCTGCAGGGTTGGTTTCGTGGTTGCAAATCATTTAAATGCATCAGTATCATTAAATGTCTTATACTACTCTTCTGTTTTCACAGATAATTTTGCTGGATATATTAGTCTTGGTTGGAGTTTTTTTTTTAGGATGTGAATCACCTATGACCATTCTTTTCTAGCTTTCAATGTTGATATGGAGAAGTCTGCAGTAATTCCTCTTTTTGTTTTATTAACATTTCTTTAATAGTGAGATGGTTTTGTTCAATGATGGTGTATCTTTGAGAATTATAAGGAATCCCTGTAAAATGCTGAATGTTCCAGGAAGTAAAAAAATGTACTTTTTGTGATAATAAGCTGGGCCATTATCAGTTTTAATAATTTTTGGAATGCTCATAACTTTAAATGCTTCACTTAAATGTTGAACAACAATCAGCCTTTTCATCTGCCAGGGGGTTGTTCCATCAAAAAGAAAAATAGGTATCTATGGTCAAGTGTACATAACATTGTTTATCATGGGAAGGGATGTGTGTAACATCCATTTGCCAAATTTCTTTACACCTCTTTCCTCTAGGACTAATACCTTCATTGAGAGTCTTAGCATTAATAGGTCCACAATGAGGACATTCTCTAAGAATCTCTTTAGCTTGAGGTTCAGTGATATGAAATTTTCTTATAAGACCTTGTCAATTTACATGTGTATCCACATGAAATTTAGTTGCTTCTTGGATAGTCCCTATCAGTAATTTATCAATCCTATCATTCTCTTTTGCCAGTGGCCCAGGGAGTTGAGAATGAATATGAATGTGTGTAGTAAATAAAGGATTGTTTCTGTTACTAATTATAGTTTGTAATTGAGAAAATAGTTTTAAAATTTGAGGATCAGAGTTATCATTTAGTACCAGTTTCAATTGATTGTAAAGTAAATTCTGCATTTTGACAATCAGTAACAATATTAAGAGGGTCAGAAATATCCATTAATAGTAAAATGATTGCCACTAATTCAGCTTTCTGTATTGATTTGTATGGTATATTTATAACTTTTGATGTAGGTCCACCATATCCAACCATACCTGTCTTATTGGCATCAGTGAAATAAGTAATTGCTGCATTTAGTGGCTTACACTTGACAACTGTTGGTAATATCCATTGTGCATGTTTTAGAAACTGCATACATTTATTGTTAGAAAATTGATTAGTAATTTGACCCCCAAAATGGAATAATGCTGTTTGTGATGATCCATTTAAGTTTTATTGATCCTCCATCTGGTAGTTAGTTAAAGGAACTACAATTTTGGTAGGACCTTGTCCAATTAATTGTCGTAATCTAAGACGACCTTTTGTAATTAGCTCACATATTTTTCAATAAGCAGTTGAAGTTTTTTTTAGAGGCTTTATTTGAAAGGAATATCCATTCTAAAATTTTATTTTATTGCCAAAAAATGCCAGTGGGTGAATATTGAGAAGGGAAGACCAAGAGATGAACTGCTTCTTAAGGATCTATTCTATCTAAATAAGCAGTGTGCATATGAGACTAGGTTTTGATTTATTTATAGAACTTTGAAGTTCTCCAGTTAACAGGTTGGCCTTATATTGTTCAGACTCAATATGTAGACAAGCTTTGATGTAATCATCCATTGATGCCCCCTGAGCTTTGAGTGGTCTGATAGCTCTTTGACATTCAGCATTAGCACTTTCAAAAGCTAAAGTTTGTAAAAGCAGATCCCTGACCTCCTGTTGTGAGATAGATTTAAAATTATACCTTTTAACAGGGCTAAAAAAATCAACATATGGATCATTAGGAGATTGCATTGTTTTAGTAAAGGATTGCTTAGACTGTCCTGGCTCTTCAACTTTTTCCCAAGCTGCCAAACAACAGATGGACTTGAACAATTGCCACATCATCATATTGTAACTGTCGTTGAACTCCAGACCAATCCCCATTTCCTGTCAATTGATCAGAAGTAATAAGTATTGGGGGATTATGAGCCTGATTTCTCCTAGCAACAGTATCAGCTTCCCCTTTCTACCATGTTTTAAATTGTATATAGGCTGCAACTTCCAAAACAGTTTGTGCCAACATGTTCCAATCATGAGGTATAAATCTTTGCTCATTGACCAGACCTTGAAGTAGTCCTCTAACATAATTAGAATGCATGCTATAACTCATCACTGCTTGCTTTAACTCATTAATTACCTTACATGGCACTGGTTCATGAGCATATTGATCCCAGCCTTGCAGGTATTGAGCATTGGGAGGAAATTGATTTATTGTTACTGGAAAGACAATATATCCTAAACCTGTTTGTAATGCGTCAATATGTCCTGCTCTTTTTCCTTCCAACATTGTTCATACTATTGATGATAAAGACACTTTAACAGACCTTTTTGCTTCCTTGGAAGGAGGAGCAGATTGTAATGCAGGTCCTGTTCCTCTGGATACCAGAAATATCTTTGGCTTAGTTAAAAGATTTTCTTCTAATTTTTGCTCTACATTTCTAATTTTTTTAACTGAGACACCTGAAATTTTAGATCATTTTCAGAATTAGAGTCCTCCTCACTAAGGACTTCTGTACTAGAATCCTGTGGTTTGAGTTGTGAAAAGCTCCTTTCCTTTTGAAAACCAGACATTTCTTCTTCTTTAAATAAATCAGGCAAATGTAAAGAAATTATATTTTCATAATCGTTAGAGTCATGATTCTTTTTCTCTGTTTTAAGTATATTTTCAGGCAAAGGAGGAAGAGGTCGTGCTTGCAAGTCTATAGCCAACTCATAGCCCCTTTCTGGTCTGCATTTAAGATTAGGGCTGTCGGTATCTGATGGGTTCAGAAACTGGCAGTTTCTCTCTAACATCAGAGTCATCAGAGCCAGACTTTAATGGTTGCAATGCCAGCATGAGCAGATTACAAAGAGACCATACATGTAGAGGTATAGCCTCTTCCTGTTGGTGACCTCATCTTTGATCTTGCATCATGTGCCGCCAAACCTTAAGATTTAGAGCTGCTTTTCCCTGTAATCTGAGCCAGTAACAGTGCTTTTGGACCAGCAAAAACAACTGTTTGAAACTTTTTTCTTTCACATTTACTCCTGAGCCTTTTAAAAAGGCTTGCAATAATTTACCATATTCAAGAGATAGGACTTTGCTGATAATTTGCCATAGGATTCCCTTACCTCTGAGCTGACCTTTTCCCCTTACAGCCTGTCAAGTCTGGTTCCAGCTTCTTGTCTCACTTCAGGGGTCCCTGTTCAGGTGTCAGATGCTGTTGTTTGGCACCTCAAAATGAGATGGACCCAAATCAGATGAGTTTTCAACAAAGGAGTCAGCTCTGGCAGGAAGCTGAGTGCTGCCTGATAGGCTGAAGGCTTTTTAAATTTAGCTTTCTACATCAATCTAGTCCTAATTAATGTATAATATCAAAGAGGTTAAAATAAGTTCAAAGTATACAAAAAGAACAAAGTAATCATACAGAACAAAGCAGTTGTAGTTACCTGTAAGATTCAACAGGTGTAAACTTTTGTAAACCAAGCTTACAGAAACTCCTTGAAACCTGGAGCAGCTTATCCCAGAATCCCTGTTTGCAAGATTTCAAGGGCACCTATCCAAGTAACAGTAAGTCCTGTGGCTGTGTTAGAGAGTCATTCTTGTTTATTTCTTACTACACATGCCATATTCAAATAGAGATCATTTCACTAGCTTTTAATTTAGATATCTTTAAAATTACTTTTTGTTGCCTATTTTCCCTGGCTAGGACTTCCGGTACAATATTGAATAGAAGTGTTAGGTAGCTAACTTAGGCTTTAGCAGGCAATATGGAGGAAAAGGGGACTGAAAATGGCTTCTGCTATTCTGCCATGATGAAGAAGCCACATGAGTCTCTGAGGAAATTGGAAGGACATTCATTTTTAAATGGATTCCAAACTGTACCCAAGCCCTCCAGCCACTTACAAAACAAAAACTCTAGACTTGTGTTACTCTAGGTGCCCAGAGATGGGCACCCAGGGCTGATGTTGCACTGGGTATGCCTTAGTTTAAATAAAACTAGGCACAAATAAGATCATGTACCTGGCACAGAACTGGAGAGTGTTTCATTCTGCTGTACGTAGGGTCACTGAGTTGGACTCAACTTGTTGGCACCTAACAACAACAAGAGGGAAGATGCACCCATTCTCTCTTCTATTCCTCTCATCCTTTCTTTTCCCTCTGCCCTTCTGCTCTTCTCTCTCCAATGACCACATGCATATCACTCTTCTGGGCCTGCCATCTTCTCTGTCTATCAAATCCAAGGCACCTTTCCTTCTAAAAGACTGCTCAACTTTGCTGTTCTATGGCTTTTTTACCTTCCCCTGGGGAATAGAGATATCCTTATGCAGATTCTCCCAGAGAACACAGGTTTTCCCAAATTCCTTTGCAGATCCACCTAAGCTTCTTCAGGTGCCTCATTTTCCCCTGTAATTATTTTTAAAGGTGTACCATCTTTAATAAACCTATTCTATACTATAATTTCTGTATCAGGTATAAAGTCTTTTTCTGCCAGTTTCTGAACCCATGCTCTGGACTAGCCTGCTTGCTCTCCCTGTGTGTCTTTTATAACAGAAGTAATAAGTGTGGGCATTGTTGTTGTCTTGCTCCTAATCTTGGTGAAATACTTTTACTTTTTCATTATTGAGTGTATTAGCTAAGACTTTTCATAAATGACATAGAACTACCTCTATCTCCCTAGTGTAGTTAATATTTTTGTAATTAAAATGTGTTAAATTTTTTTCATGTGCTTTATTGCATCAATTGAGATGATCATGTGGGTTTTACATTTCTTCCATTAATGCGGGATTCTAATCATTGATTTTGCATGCTGAGACGCCATTTTATTCTGAGATTAATTCTACATGGTCATGGTATATAATATTTTTAAGATGATGCTGATTTAGGCTTAATTGTACTTTGCTTAGGACTTTCCCATCTGCATTCACAAGGAATATTGGCCTGTAACAGGTTCTTTCAATGTGTTTTTCTGTCTTTGATATGAGAATAATCATTGCTTCATAAAATGAGTTAGGAAACAGTCCTTCCTCTTTCATTTTTGGGGGAGTTTTAGAAGAAATATTGCTAATTTTTCTTTAAATGTTTGGGAGAAATTGCCAATGATAGTAGATGTTTTTTTATTTTTTATTTTTTTGCGGTACTGGGGGTTGAACTGAGGGCCTTGCGCCTGCATGTTCTGCAAGTGATGGACCACTGATCTGTGCCTCCAGTGCATTTTTTTTTTTTTTTTTGTTTTTTGAGACAGGGTCTCGCTAAGTTACGCAGACTGCCTCTGCTCTCGATCCTCCCGCCTCCGCCTCCCGAGCCACTGGGATTACAGGCATGCACCACCGTGCCCGGCTTCTGATTCAATATCTTAATTTATTAGGGGTGCCTTCAGATGCTCCATACCTTCTACTCTATTTTTGTCATTTGTATCTTTCCTGGAATTTGTTTGTTTCATCTAAATTTTCTAGTTTGATAACATACGTAAGAGACCCACAAAGTACTTGAGAATTGAGATCAGCAGAAACACTGCCAGCTTGGACTAAAGGGGAATAAAAAATGAAGAACAGCTGTCAGATTTCCCAAATTCTACTGGAAGAAAGCAAGCTGATAAAATTACTCAATTGCAAACATACACTGGATTCATGATCATAACTCAGAGGACCTAGAAATTCACAAGATTATTCCAAAGCTTTGATGCCTAAAGGAGGTTTCATGGCTGAATTCCGAAACGGTTTTGGACCAGTAATTGTTTTATCTTATTTTATCCTTCTGTTTAAACTTTGTATCAGAATATCTGCGTTTATTAACCTATGTGGGGCTGGCGTTTAGCTCAGTTGTTAGAGAGTGCTGTTCTACACTCTCAGAGGCCCTGGGTTTTGTCCTCTGCACCACAAAAACAAGACAAGGACCTGGCAGCCAACTCCTGAAACAATCCTGAAACAAACAGTTATCAAAAACCCTATGAATAGCAGAGAAGCAGTGACATAGTGCTGGGCATGGCATTATAGAGACTGTTTTGTTCTGTTGTACATAGGGCAACTAGGAGTCAGACATGACTCATGGGCACCTAATCTTAACCTATGTATGTTTCACCTATGTATTTATTTTAAGATTGATAACTTGTTTCTTTAGTTTCTCAGGTTCATAGATGGAGAGTAATTTGTACCAGGATGAATTATTTGTTAATATGGGTGATTTGGTTGATGATGTTTGGAACTTTTGAGCAAGTAAGCCTTTGGTTTTAAGACAAATGATTTAAAATATTTGTTGTCATTGATAAAATTTGAGTTTCCAAGTGAAAAACTGGAGTTTTGGAAACCTTGTATCTATCACTGTGATCTTCACAGCTTCTCAACATCCAAACAGTTTTCTAAGGAGCTGTTGATTGTGCTCCTGAACATTACTTTTTGAAATTGTATAATGATATGTCAATACTTTTATATTCTGCGTAACTCATTGAGCCAAATTTTTCCAAATGAACAATTCATGATATTACAAAATAATGTGTGCATAAAAGATTCAAATTTGAAAAATAAACTAATGATAACAACAAAAACAATCTGTGTGATTTCTGATTCCACATTATAAACATGCTTTAAGGAACCAGTACTTAGGGAGTTTTGATCTAATAGCAAAGGTGAATATTTAGAATTATCTGAAAAGGATTTTTATAAATCCTGCTTTCTTTTCTAAATATAAGACTCTATGAAGTCAAATTTTCTACATTTGCTTCTAAACTAAAGCAACCCAGTCCAACAGAGTAAATGCAGAAGCATGTATAAGAAGCCAGCTGAAATTTATCAAGGTATGGTTTTGCAAAATATAGTACAATGTTACTCTTCTCACTATTTTTTGTACAAAAAGGTGATTTTCATAAAATGTACTCTATATGTCCTGGATAATACATTTATCATTTCAAATTAGTTAATAAATGAAGGCTTTAAAAATTTATGTTTTAATTTTTGATTATATGTCAATAAGTATATGCCACATAAACAAAACCTCTGTAAGGTTCTCAATAATTTTAAGATTGTAAAAGGGTCTTAAGACTAAAAACCTTGAGAAACACTCATGTAGACTGTAAATTGGGTGCTAAGGTTTCAATCTAAATTACAAGTTAACAAAATGCAGGAGTCAAGTAGCCATTAATGAACAGTTAGATAAACATTTGTATATACTAAATGATGCCACAAAGGATTTTTGAATCTCTGGTAGGTACTGTGAAACCAGTATTTACGGTTTCTTTAAAATTTCCTTCCAAAGTAGAGGGACTTGTAAAATGTGACATTAAAGGCATTCAGAT
Organism: Pedetes capensis; assembly: GCA_007922755.1. Classification (NCBI taxonomy): domain Eukaryota; kingdom Metazoa; phylum Chordata; class Mammalia; order Rodentia; family Pedetidae; genus Pedetes; species Pedetes capensis. The sequence goes on from VMDO01023026.1 coordinate 11,659, forward strand.
GTCTTGATTAAATGTATATAAATGAAAATGTAACCACTGAAGTCATGCATAAACACTAGTTTCTTCTTGAGTTGTTTCATTCAGGGATTCTTTCTTCAATTAATTAATTAATTAACTTTTGACATTCTAAATCTGGTAGAACCGATTGTGTTCTTAGAGATTAGGAGGCAGTGAGATCAACTAAACTTCAGTTACTTGATAGTCTTTGTTTTATAGGTGCCTAATGTAAAGCTTATGTTCCAGAATGATGGTCCTAGCATGCTCTATGAACCCAGTGAAGGAGAGAATAATGGGATTCATGTAAGAAATGTGGGCTTTGAGGTGGTTTGTTTTGCGTTTTTGCATTTTTTTCTTCTTATGTTTGTTTGTTCCTTCTTTCCTTCCTTCCCCTTCTTTCTTTCTTTCTCTTTCTTTTCTTTTCTTTCCTTCCTTCCTTCCCTTCTTCACCTCTTTCTTTCTTTCTTCCTTTCTTCCTTCCTTCCTTTCTTTCTCTCTCTCTCTCTCTCTCTCTCTCTCTCTCTCTCTTTCTTTCTTTCTTTCTTTCTTTCTTTCCTTCCTTCTTTTGCAGCATCAAAGATCAAACCCAGGGCCTAAAGCATACCAGGTAAGTGCTCTACCACTCAACCACATTTCCAGCCTGGTTGGTTGGTGTTGAAGCCTCCAGTACACTAACTTTAAAACTAGTGAAAATAAGTGTTGAAATCATGAAATTTTATTTGTAATTTAATTCCTTTTCTTGGGATTTGTATTCATCCTTTATTGCAAGGCTGAAATATTGTGGACAGTTTCCTAGTGCAGTCATTTACATATGCCTGTTCTTGAATTCGTTCACTTTGTTGTCTTTACATTAAAATGTGTAAGCTTCTTTGAATTTGGTGATATGTTTATTAATGCATAGCACCCAACCAGCAATTTCTAAAGAGATGAAGTATTTAAATATTCTCTGGTAGGTGTCATAGTAGGACAGATTTACATGAGGAATTAAATTAATTTATTAATCATTTTGGATTTAAGGAGTGAAAAACCTGAAATTGAACAGCAAGACAAAGGTGTTTTGTTGTTACCTTGTTTCTGGATATTACTTGTTTCTTTATTATTTAATCTTTTCTTATAAATTATGAATTACTAGACTCTAATAGAGAAATTGAGTGATTCAATAAATTTCTTCTCAGTCTTCCTTCCTCGTTTCTGAATTTCTTGCCAATGCACTGAAATTCATTATTTGATCTACATAGTTACGAAAAATGAAAGATCACATTTGAACCTGCTCCTATGTTAAATTCAGACATATTAATATGAATTCCATTTGTTTCTAAAGATAGCAAGGGCATATTATACAAATCATGTTCATAATATTGTAAGACTTAACTTCCCTTTTAATAATTACCATTTCATTTCAATTATTCATGGTACCTCTAATTCATATTCAATCAAGAAATTAAGTAAGATTGCATTATAAACTTACAGAAAATTGCTTTGCACTGTCCTGCATGTCATTCGCAAAACTGTGATTATGCTATCACACCCACTACTGATTTTATAGATAAAGAGAAGTTAAAGACAAAGGTAAGAAATTCAAAATACTGTATATTCGCTAATCAAATACACAGCCTTTCAACAGTTTTAGAAAGCTACAAAATTGAATGCAGATTAATATCACATGTGGATTGGATTCATGTTTTGAGAGAACATAAAATTCCCCTCTTGAATTGAGAAAGATTATTTTTCTGAGTAAAAATAATAAAATAAAAGAACATGATTTGATTTTACACTTACTGCTGGCCTAAAGATTCTAAGATGATATTAAATAATTTTATCTCATTCTTGAGTCCAAAATGTGGAATTCTCTGTTAGTTCAAATGCATATGAATGCATGTAAGTATTAGCATGTATGCATATGTGTATATTATAACACAGAAATGTTAAATTTTAGAAACTTAGTGAAATTTACATTTTAATAATTTCACCTGGAGATGAGTGTTAAATTCAAATTTTCTTTGTGTAAATTTGAATATTTGGTAAGTGTTTAGTTTATGCATTTTTTATTGTGGTGTGTCTAGTTTGGTTCCATATCATAGTAGAGATCTATATGTTAAATTTCCTCTGAAATTTAGTTGTAGGTTTTTGATATCCATTTTAAAGTGTAGTGCTCTATTATCCAAACCAATTATAAATGCTTTTGTAGTCCATTTGGGGATTATTAGGGACATGTTGTATAAGAGTAAAATTATGATATTTACTGTGTTTAATGTTTTTATAGAATCACATTAAACAAATATTCCCATCAGTTTAAGTAGTATAGCAGAACTGGCTTTCTAAGAAAGAAATTTGCATAGCCTAATATACCTGGGGGGCCTGCAGCCATAGCCCTGTGGCATCCAATCCCCTCAGATCTCGGAAGCTAAGCAGGGTCCGGCCTGATTAGTACCTGGATGGGAGACCGCCTGGGAACCCCAGAAGCTGTAGGCTTGGGAGAAGGACCTGGCAACCCCCTCCCAAAAATCAATCTGCCATTGAAAACCCTATGAACATCAGAGAAGCACTGACAATAGTGTTTCACCTGTTGTACACAGGGTCGCTATGAGTCGGATACCAACTGGATGGTACCTAACAACAACAACAATATACCTGGAGGCAGAATTGAGTTCTTTGTTTTAATTAAAGCAACAATTAATGCACACTAGATTTTTTTATGCTACATGATTTGACTGGTTGGCTTAATTAGGTAGGAAATTATATGTTTCACTTGTACACAGACTGACTTTGCTTAAACAATAAAATATTCCATGTTTCCTAAAAAGTTTATATTCTGCTCTTAAAAATCTTTACTTTCTCCTTTCAATTTCTTCCCCTAGATTGTCATGACATGCAGCTAAATAACCCTAACAGAAGTGCATTTTTTCCCTTCTTTTTGCTTTGGTTGCCCTATGAGGGCAATACAATACCCCTCAGTGGAAGGAACTCAAACAATGGTGTCCAGCATGAGTCTGAGTCCGATGTCTTTCATTCATTCATTCATTTATTCATTCTTTCCATGAGTATTTATTAAGCCAGGTATTGTCTTACAAACTCTGGAGATAGTTAAGAGGAAGAAAAACATATTTCTTTCCCTCATGGGATTTATGGTTAATTGAAGTGAATAGCCAAGAACACAAGCAATTAAAATATTATATGTTTTAGGTGTCTTCTGCAAGAATAGACTCTGAGATGTGAATTTACAGGCTACAATTTTTATCCAGAGGCAGGAAGTACACTTTTAGGACCAACATCCATGAAAGATAGAAGGAAGTAAGATGAGGCAAAAGCAGCTGAAGTAAGATGAAATGTCAAGAAAATCCTTGAGACAAGGACCTGGGTATTGCCAGTCACTTTCAGGGAAGGAGATGTGACCTTAAGGTAGGGTGGTTGTCGTTGTTGTTGTTCTTAGGTGCCCTCAAGTCGATATCCAGACTCATAGCCACCCTCGTAGGGTTTTCAATGGCTGACTCTTTCGGGATTTCCTTGGGAGTGGATTGCCAGGCACTTCTCCCATTTTTGCAGTGCTGGGAATTGAACTCAGGACCTCAGAGACTGCAGCACAGCACTCTACCAACTGAGCTAAATCCCAGCCCTAAGGTAAGGGTTAGGCTACCAATATTTGTAAGCAGCTTGTGGAATGAATGCCTCTGTTTTAAAGGACATCTGGGAGATTCAACCCCTCATCCATGACCCATCGTGTTATGTGCTTCAGTAGGGGCCATATAAGTGTACATTTTAAACTAGACTGAGGAGGATCAGAGAATTTTCTCCAAAGACAATGCCTTTTAAAATAAAATTTGCAGAATGAAGAGTTTGCAGGGTGACTATTGGGAGCTGTGTGAATAATTTCAAATGCAAATTTTCAAGGCAAAAGAGAGCATAAATGAGTGTTGAGGAAACTTAAATAAATAAAAGTGTGGTTAGATTTAGAGTTAGGAGAGGAGCATTGAGAGATAGGAACAGATGTTGATAAGCTAGATATGTCTTCTCTACCATGTTAAGAATTTATTCTTAAGGACTATGTGACCTTGAGCCAACTACTTCATCCCACTCTGCTATACTTTCCAGATCTATATAACATGAAGGAAATATTACCAATTTCAAAGGATTATGGTGAAGACTGAGGTACGTGTAATGATCTAAGCATGGTGCCTGGCAAGTGGTAGGCAACCTTCCATGTAGGAACAGGCAAGGCACCCTTACTCTTAAGTGAAGAAATGAATTGCTTAGATCTAACTTGGATGTACATCAAGAAAGCTGCATGCCAAGTATTTTCTCTCTAATTATAAGAATTTTATCATTCTTCAATATTTTGCATCACAATTTATCTTTCTAAAGATAGTAAGAAGACTGCAATATAATGAGATAACTTGATTAATGTTGGGGAAATAGGGGAAAACCTGAATGTAGAGGGCAAAGGTGCAGAAAAAAGGATGGCCTTATTTAAATTACATTTATTGTGTTTTACAATTTAGCATTCTGCTGGCCTAGAAATGAATAATTTTGACAACATGTCATATATTTTTTATGAATAAGAAATCCTCTTGTTTTTGCTTATCAGTTTGGCAGGATTAAAAACAATCATCTTAGTTGGGATGGGATATAGTGACACAGGCCTAGTTATTTTGAGATTGTAGGAATCTGAGCTGAGAAAATTTATCTTGAGAGTTGTTTAACATTACATGTAAGGACCTAAAAGTTGTTTATACCCTTTAACTCATAAATCAGATATAGAAATTCATACTTATGCACAGGAATATCAATTCTATTGCTATTTAAACAAGAAAAAGAAAGAGAAAATGACATTGCCATGTGGATGTCAGGTGGTAGGGAACAGTTATGTATGCTGAGGTATGTTTGTTCAGAAGATTATTGGCCAAATATTAAATTTCATATTTTTGAAGAATATTTCATACACAGGAAGTTTATATTATATCCAATATGTAACCAATATACAGGAGTATGTGAAGAATGATTATACTTTATTAAATATACCTGTGCACAGATTAGAAAACATAGGCCAAAATGTGAATCATTATAATCTTGAATGTGAAAATTCTTTGTTACACTTACCTGTATTTTTCAACTTTTAAAGAATATACTTATAATGCTTTGTAATCCCAAGAAATGTTATTTTTAAAAAATAATAATTTATTCACAAAGAATATTGGCACAGTTTGTATTTGCCCAGCCAGTTTTCTATGAAAGACTGTTTTGTTTTGTTTTGTTTTGTTTGTTTTTGTACTGGGGAATTGAAGCCACAGCCCCTTTTTTAATTTTTCATTTTGAGTCAGGGTCTTGGTAAGTTATACAGGCTACTTTTGGCATTGAATTTGCTATCCTCCTGTGTCAGCCTCTTGAGTCACTGGGATTACTAGTGTGTACCACCATGCCAAGTAGCTGAAAGACTTTTTAAACTCAAAGATTATTTTCTTGGCAACATTCAAAATTCTTTCAATTTTCATACAGAGAGTAATCTTGAAATTGTATGCTTTGTGACTGTTGTTGTTGTTAGGTGCCGTTGAGTCGGTATCTGACTCATATCGACCCTCATAGGGTTTTCAATGGCTGATTGTTTTGGGATTGCCTGGGGAGTGGATTGCCAGGTCCTTCTCCCATTTGTGCAGTGCTGGGAATTGAACTCGGGACCTCAGAGACTGCAGCGCAGCACTCTACCAACTGAGCTAAATCCCAGCCCACTGTTTTGTGACTATGGTAACTTTATGAAAAAAAATCTTTTTATATTTGTATGAATAATACACTATAAGCAAATGAACAATATCATAGGTTTTGTTGCTATGAAAGAATACCATGGACTGCGGAATTCACAAGGAACAGAGATTTATTTAGTTTATAGTTCTGGAAGGTGGAAGTCTAAGAGCATGACACTGACACTGACATCTGTTGGCATCTGGTGAGGGACTTCTTGCTGCAACATAATATAGTGGAGGGCATCACATGGCAAGACACAGCAAGTGTATATGCTCAAAGCCACTGATGCCCTTTTAGAAGCCCTACTCTTGTGATGTCATTTAATCCCAATTACCTTCCATAGGCCTCACTTCTAAATACCATTAACATATGAATTTGGGGATTAAGTTTTCAACAAGTGAGCTTTTGGGGAACACATTCAAATCATTGCAGATGGAATTTTTCCATGTATGAATAAATTACAAATTTTGCAATATTCAGCCTGGAAGAGTTAGCAATATAGATGAACTCTACATTTTGATTGATACTCTTTGTAATATAAAGAAATCTACATATATATGTATATATGTATATATATGTATGTATATATGTATGTATGTATATATATATATATATATATATATATGCCAAAAGAAGCAATGTGACATACCAAAAAGTGACACATACTAAACATAACAAAAATATGATTTATAGGATTATTCACATAAATTCATGGATATTTGATTGGCATAGCTATTATGGGAAGCTGTTGTTGTTAGGTGCCGTCGAAAACCCTAATAGGGTTTTCAATAGCTGACTGTTTGGACATTGCCTTGGGAGTGGGTTGCCAGGTCCTTCTCCCATTTTGCAGTGCTGGGAATCGAACTCAGGACCTCAAAGACTGCAGAGCAGTGCTCTACCAACTGAGCTAAATCCCAGCCCTTATGGGAAGCTAGGTATATTTAAAGCATTGTCTTTTAAGATAGTAAGATTCCTTGTACTAATTCATACCTTACCTTGTTTTATATCTATAAATCATTGTCTCATTTATCATTATTGTGGTTTGTGTTTAGTAGGTACAGTGATTGTGCCTCTCTCACTAATTTGCGTATCCACTGATGTGTCTATTACCATGTTTACAATTGGGATCTTAATTAATATATTGAATTGTATTGAACAATCCTCTCCTATAAAACAACCATTAAGCAGAATAGTGGACTGATTGGATCATTTGTAGGCCCCACAGAAGGTTATTTTAATAAACAAGGAAGCAATTCTGATATTTGAACTCAAAACTTCCCATTAACATGTAATTATAAAGTTATGTACCACTTTTGCACAAGAAAAATTTAAGATTGAAAAGAATCAGGACAGTATGTTTTTTTTCTGTAATAGTGAATTCACTGACACACACTGGGAAGAATATGTAATCCTTATTGATGAACAGAATTAGAGGTCTTTACGTCTAATATTTCCAGAATTCTTAAGACCACTCTAAGACTCCGTATGTATGTGTATGTGTGTGTAAAATATAATGTTGAGTTAAATGAAGTTTATTAAAGAAATATCCCTTTTATACTATGTGTTTTCAAGACTTCAATAAGAATACCCAGATGTCTCAATATACCAAGAGCAATTTGAAGTAATTTGCTCAAATATAGGAGTTTTATGGTGATTTTCTTGTCTTAGATGTAGATTCATTGAGGGCAGTTTATTAATACTGACCACATTTCTAGATACATTATGTTAAGCAGCAGGATTCCATAAGTCCTTTATAACTCAAAGTACAATATGAATAAAAATATACGTAATTATTTGAAGAGCTAGTATATAATTTGAACATGCGTTTGTGATTCTGGTCAAAAACGTAGGGTCAGAAAGGACCAAGAACTAAGCCAGGAGCATTGGTGCATGCCTATAATTCCAGCGACTCAGGAGGCATAGGCAAGAGGATTGGAAGTTTGAGATAAGAGGCAGTCTGTGTCTCATAAAGTAAAAAAATGGGCTAGGGGTGCAGCTCAGTGGTCCAGCACTTGCAAAGCATGCAAGTGCGAGGCCCTGGGTTCAACCCCCAGTGCCACAAAAAAAAAAAAGAAAGAAAAGAAAGGACCAGGAACTAATTCTTTATTAGGACTTTATTAGGAAGGATATAGAGTAATGCAGAGGATGGGCCATGTACCTGCAGAGTTTAGAGACAAAGAAATTAGTCTTGATGAAAATCATAGACCACTGTTTATAAAACTTAACTACAAAGATTTCTTTGGGAAATTCTTCTCCTCAAATGAGTTCATTTTGCTTTTATGGCAGTTAATCTTATTTTCTCCAATTGCAGTGGGAGAAAATAGGTTGTCAGAAACTCTCAGTGGTTTATCTGCTAAGTGTTTTTAGTGCAATCTGAAGAAATGCAAAGGTTCAGAAAAAGGGATACTGTCATCATTTTTGGCATCCAGTCCCAGTGGCTTGGACATTATGAACCTGATGCTGAGAAGTCCACATAAGAAGGACTTTTCTGAATCTAGGGAGGAACAGCATAACACATCCAATGATGATGATAATGATTAATGTATTTGCATAGTGATTTGCCATTTACAAAGCATTTTCATTTGCATTGTCTGTTTTTAGCCTCACAATAGACCTACAAGATAATTAGGGCAATTAATCTAGTCCCACTTTAGAGATAAGTAAACAGAGACTCCCAATGGGCCAATTATCTACCTAAGGTCACAAAGAAATTTCATTTTTCTCTTAAATTTAAATCCAACGTCCTTTCCATTCAGATGTGGATAGAAGCAGGGAAATTTAGAATAGAACTGTTTAGTATAAAGATTTTAGCTGGATAATAGAAATTAAAGAGGTATTTATTACTTGGCTGGCAATGAGTTGAATGTAGTTCTGAAATTAGATCTATGACCTTGCACTGTCTTCCACCAACATAGTAAAATGACCAGGCAAGTGATTTTGCTTTTGTGAACGTCAGTATTATCGATCTCTAAAATGAGCAAAAGCATATCCATGTCTTACAGTATGACTGTGAGGATAAAATGAGACAAAATATATGAAAATGGCTTACATATCGGAATTAGCTAATAAAAATTAGTTCTATTTCTATCCTTACTCAGAAAGAAGTGAGGCTAGAAAACTCAAGCACACTGGCCATAGATGGAGCTCAGAGAATCCTCAAATCTGGGGGAGTTTAGCAAATCTCAGAGATTAAGTTCAGAGTTTAGGACTTCTGACACATGGTGCTAAGAACAGAAGCAATAATATGAGTTCTATTCTAGGGCACAGGTGCTTTGAGCTCTGTATTATGGTTTGTATATAAAATACCCTCAAAGAGTCATGTATTTGAACATCTGGTCCCTAGCTGAAAGCTCTATCCTGGGAGGCTGTGGAACTTTGGGAGGTGGGACCTAACTTTGCAGAATTAGGTCACTGGGGGTGGGCCTTTGGAGGTTTTATGTGGGTCCCCAGTTCTGGTCATTCTCTCTCTGTTTCCTGATCACCAGTATGTGAAGTTCTTTGCCAGGGGCTTTGACTCTTGCTCCAATGCCATGCCTGTCCTGCTGCCATGACTTCCTGCCTCTGTGGACAGAAATCCTCTAAACTTTGAATCACAACAAATCATGTCTGCCTTAAGTTTGTTTATGTCAGATATTTTGCCATAGCAATGCAAAATGAGTAACACACCCTGCTTTCCTATATATGTTCCACTGCATGTGAGGGCAGGAATATGCTTAAAATCAGAAAATTAAACATTGTAGATGCTTGTTGTTTCTGATCCACGTGAGAAAAATAACACGGGAGCTTCCTTTACTTTCTCACAGTTTCTTCACGAATAGGTAAGAAATTGGTATCTGGCAGCAGCCAGTCATATATGATACTACAACTTCAGATAGAACCTTTTAGGAGAAAAAAGGGATTGTCTCTGCCCATCTGTATTTGGTGCTGTTCTGCATTTTGTAATGACAATTAATTCACTGCATTGTTGCATATTAGTCCAACATTCCTTTCACAGTAAGCTACAGAAATGCAGGACAATGTATAGTCTCATTACTTAATATGTAAGAGTGCAAATATAACTGTTTTTTTAAAAATATTCATGTGCCTTTGTGTTTTGACATGGTGTAGACCAATGATAAGATCTGTATCACAGTATTAGATTTGGCTAGGAAATTCTTATAGAAATACTTAGTTATTGGTTACATGTAGAGTAGGTAAAGGTATTTTTTTCTGGAAATGTACTAACTTTATTTATTTATTTATTCTGTTATGCCAAATGTTTAATCTTGCAACTCACAGTAAAGGTTTAAGGGCAACATTATTACCACAAGCTGAGAAGCAGGAGTGTGAAAAACTATTTTTACAAATTTATTTATAAGTAGCAAGTTTTGGTACCATACAACACAATTATATGGTTCTAAAGAAAGTCTTTACCAGTTTCCTTATCTTTACCAGAGGACTAGCTATCATAAATCACATGCAGGTTTAACAAGACCATAAAAATCTATTCTGTGCATATTGTGCTAACATAATGTGTGAAAATAATAATAATAAAGAGAGTATCACCAAGTACATTTTGTTTTGATGTTCACATTTTGACATCCTGTTGATTTTCTAGCTGCTTTTGCTTCCTACACCCTGTCAAAAAATAGCTCCTTATATAGACATCAAATGCAGGATACAAATGAGATTATTACTTCTTATACATGAAAGTGCTTTATATAATATATATGTGTGTGTTTCAGGGAATGTATGCCATTAGACGTGCAAGAGGCTGGGCTTTGTGGAGCATTCCTGTAATCCCTGTGACTTGGGAGGTGGAGGCAGGAGGATTGCAAATTTGAGGCCAGAGGCAGCTTGGATAACTTAGAGATACCCTGACTCAAGATAAAATATTAAACCTAAAAAAGGGGCTGAGGATGTACGCAGCTCAGTGGTAGAACACTCACAAAATACGTGCAAGGCCCTGGGTTCAGCCCTCCTACACTCCCCTCAAAAAAGAAAAAAAGAAGTAGAAGAGAAGTACAAAGCAATGTATGACTGAAATGGCAGCATCAACTGGGAAGCAATTTAAGATTTAGTTATATTGTCAGCAGGGTTTAGGAGTACTGTACCCCAACCTTACCTCTTGCCTTGAGGAGTTTCCTTTCTGCGGACCTCCACTCAGTGGAGCTGTTAGGTTCTTGTCTCAGGCACAGGAGAGACTGCGATGACAAGACAGATAAAGGAGCAGAGTTTAGAGTTTATTAGATGAAGGGTAAGAATACATGCTTCAGAGAAAAATAAGGGTGTATATAGAGAGACATGTTTGGATGTCTTTAAAATGTGTGTATACATATACACATACACACATATATGTACACACATACACATATATGTGTATATATGTGTGTATATATGTGTATGTATGTGTGTATATATGACTTTGGGGTTTTTGAAGTTACATTGCGCAACAGGATCCCAGAAGGTACATGGTATAGTTTCACAGTTAGGAAAAAATAAATTGTTCAAATACCTTATCTTTACCAGAGGTAAAGAATGGGGTAGAATGGGATGTTGTTGTTGTTGTTGTTGTTGTTGTTGTTGTTGTTGTTGTTGTAGTAGTAGTAGTAGTAGTAGTTGTTGTTGTTGTTAGTTGCTACCTAGTCAAGTCCGACTCGGAGTGACCCTATGTACAGCAGATGGAAATACTCCCTGATTCTGTTCCAGGCACACTATCTTATCTAAGGTTAAGCCTACTCTTGCAGACACTGTGTCAATCCATATGGTAGAGGGTTTTCCTTTTTTTCATTGACCTGTCACTCTCCCAAACATGATCTCCTTCTTCCAGGGACTGGTCTCTCCTATTAGATGTCCAAAATATGTAAGGCCCAGTCTAGCCTTTGCTTCCAAGGAGAACTCTAGTTGCAGTTCTTCTAGGACAGATCCGTTGGTTCTTTTGGCAGTCCATGGTATATTCAATAATCATCTCCAGCACCATAACTCTTGTCTCCCTTGTTCAATGTCCAGCATTCACAACCATATGATGCAAATGAAAACACCATGGTATGAGTGAGGCAACCTTTGTCTTCAATGTGACATCTTTACTTTTCAATACTCTAAGGAGATCTTTTGCTACAGTATTTCCCAAAACAATGCATCTTTGGATTTCTGAACCACTGTTTCCATGGGTGTTGACTGTAAAACCAAGTAAAGCAAAATCATGGACAACCTCAATATTTTCTCCATTTATTGTGAAGTTGGATACTGAACCAGTTGTAAAGATTTTTGTTTTGTTGATCTTTAGTCACAATCCATACTGAACGTTATGTTCTTTGATCTTCATCAGTAAATGTTTTAAATCCTCTACATTTTCAGAAAGCAGATTGTGTCGTCTGCAGAACACAGGTTGTTGATGAGACTTTCTCCAATCCTGATGCCGTGTTCTTCCTCATGAAGTCCAGCTTTTGAGATTATTTACTCAGCATATAAATTGAAGAGAAATGGTGAAAGTATACAGCCCTGACACATATCTTTTTCAACTTTATACCAGGCAATGTTTCCTTGTTCTATCCAAACAATTGCTTCCTGGTTCTTGTACAGACTCCTCATGAGTACAATTAGGTGCTCTGGTGTTCCCATTTTTTGAAGTGTTATCCATAATTTATTATGATCCACAGGATCAAATGCCTTTGCATAGTCAATAAAACATGGATAGCCACCTTTCTGATATTCTCTGATTTTGGCTAATATTCACCTGACATCAGCAATGATGTCCCTGGTTCCCTGCCCTCTTCTGAAACTGGCTTGATTTTCTGGCAATTCCCCATCTGTATACTGCTCCAGTGACTTTTGAATGATCTTCAGCAAAATTTGTCTTGCATGTGATATTAATGATGTCTGATAATTTCCACATTAAGTTGGATCCCCCTTTTTGGAATAGGCAAACATATGGACCTCTTCCCATCAGTTGGCCAGGTAGCTCTTTTATAAATCTGTTAGCATAAACATGTTAGAACCTCCAGTGCTGCCTGTGTTTGTGGAAACATGTCTATTGGTATTCCATCAATTCCTTGAGTCTTGTGTTGTGCCAATTCTTTCAAGTCAGTTTCCACTTTATCCTTCCATACCATTGGTTCCTCTTCATATACAACATCTTGAAATGGTTGGTCATCTTCCAATTATTTTTTGTATAATGACTCTGTATTCCTTCCATCTTCCTTTGATGTTTTCTGCATCGTTTAATATTTTCCCTGTAGAATCTTTCACTATTGCTGCTAAAAGCTTTAATTTTTTCTTTAATTCCGTAAGCCTGAGAAACACAGAGAGTGTTCCTCCCTTCTCTTTTTCTGTTTCTAGCCCTTTGCACATGTCATTATACTATTTGTTTTTGTCTTCTTGATCTGCCTTTTGAAATCTTTTTTTTTATTTCCTTAACTTCATCATGTCTTCCTTTTACTTTAACTGCTATACATGCAAGTGCAAATTTCAGCATCTGTTTTGACATGTAATTTGGTCTTTTCATTTTTTCCTGTCTTTTTAATAACCTTCTGCTTTCTTCATGAATGATGTTTTATGTCATGCCACAACTCATCTGGTCTCCTATCATTTGTGTCTAATGCATTAAACCTGTTCTTGAGGTGGTCTCTGAACTCAGGTGAGATATACTCAAGGTCATACCTTGGCTCTAGTATACATTTTCTAATTTTTTTCAGTTTCAGTTTGAACTTACGCATGAGAAGTTGATGGTCTGATCCACAATCAGCACCTGGTCTTATTCTGACATTTTATATGGAGCTTTTCCATTGTCTCTTTCCAAAAATGGAGTCAATTTTGTTCCTGTATGTTCCATCTGGTGAAGTCTGTGTGCATAGTCAGCATTTATGCTAGCAAAAAAATGTATTTGCAATGAAAAGGTCACTGGCCTGACAAAATTCTATCATGTGATATCCAGCATCATTTCTGTCACCAAAGCCATATTTTCCAACTATTGAGCCTTCATTTTGTTTCCAACTTTTGCCTTCTAGTCAGCATTAATTACCAGTATGGCCTGATTGCATTTTCGATCTATTTTAGATTGCAGAAGCTGGTAGAAATCTTCTCTGCCTTCATTTGTGGCCTTAGTGGTGGGTGCATAAATTTGAATATTTGCCTTCCTTTTAGGTGTGCGGATAATTTGAATATTAATTTGCCTTCCTTGTAGGCGTATGGATATTATTCTATCACTGACAGTACTGTGTTTCAGGACAGATCTTGAGATGTCTTTTTTGATGATGAATACAACCCCATTTCTCTTTAGTTTGTCATTCCCACCGTAGTAGACCATATGATTATCTGACTGAAAATGGCACATGCTGGTCCATTTTAGCTTACTGAAGCCTAGAATATCAATGTTTATACTCCCTTTCTCTTATAATGATTTCTAATTTTCCTAGATTTGTTCTACATACATTCCATGTTCCAATTATTAATGGATGTTTACAGTTGTTTCTCCTCATTTTGAGTCATGCCACTTCAACAAATGGAGATCCCAGGGGCTTTACTCCATTTCTGTCATCAAGGTAGACTCTACTTTGAGGAGGCAACTCTTCCCCAGTAGTCTTTTGAGTGCCTTCCATCCTAGGGTCTCATTTTATGGCACTATGTCTGACTGTGTTTCTTTGCTATTCACAGGGTTTTCAATGGCTAGTTGTTTCTGGACGGGTTTGCCAGGTCCTCCTCCCTAGTCTGTCTTTGTCTGGAAGCTCAGCTGAAATCTGTCCACCATGGGTGAACCTGCTGGTATCTGAGATACTGGTGGCATAGATTTCAGCCCCATATCAACATGAAAGGTACCACAGTGAGGCAAACTCACAGACACGTGGGGGAGAATAGGATAGTTGAGGAAACTCTTACCACCTCTAGTAACAAGAAAATTACATAGGCCTATTAATTTCAACGGCTGATTGTTTTCAGATTGCTTCAGAAGTGGATTGCCACATCATTCTCCCATTTTGAGGCACTTCAGATCAAACTGAGGGTCTCACAGGGCACAGAGCAGCACTCCATCACCTGAGCTAAACCCTAGCCCTGGCTATACTTGAGTCACTGCTATTTGCATGTAACAGTGCTACACATTGTCATCTATAGAAATAAATGGAAGACCCGTCCTCTGGCTTTTCTGTTGGAGTCAAAAGGAAAACACACAATGAAAGTCAGTGAAGGAGAGTAGATTATGCCACCCCAGAATATGCCGTTGCAACAGCCAATGGATTCAGGTAAATATCAAGTGTTAAATTATAGGACTTGGAAGGAAGTAGAGGGCTAGAGACCAGAGATTCTCTGTGTTTTGCATCAAGTAGAATTGGTGAAGGGACCTAGAAAATTTAGCAGATGGTGGAAGTAGTAGGGAATGGTTTCCCACCTTCTGAATCTACCCTTATAGTGCATATAGATCAGGATATCTTATTGTCAACAACGTATATCAATGATTCTCTTTTGCTCTTATTACTAACAGGTTTGAAACACATTATATGTGTTTTAGCTTTGGTTCAGGAAGGGTACTAAAAGAATCAAGGATGCAAAGAAAATGAATTCAAGCCAGATTATAGTAAAAAAAGAAAAGTACTCAAGCAGAGTACTGAAATCTTCTGCACACTACACGTATCCTCAGAGATACTACAGGACACATTTTTTCCCTTCAAAATTTTCAGCATTTTAGTTAAGTAAGAACTGTAAAAGAAAGAAACTACATGTAGGTCAACATTTCACACTGCAGCAAACATACTGTTATTGAGAACATTCTTATTTTGCTAAGACTTACATACAATTGAAAAAAAAGAAGAATGGTTGTCAAATTCAGGTACTGAAAGATGCTTTTATATTTGTTTTATTATAACCAACTATATGACGCACCTGGAAAATACAAAATTGTTCAATAAAGCAAGGTGACAGAAGAATATTATTTGAGAACAAAATCAACAAATTGTTAATAATTTTTACCGTTTCTGTAAAGATTTTACCACTTTTTTTAAACAAACGTAGGAAGGGCAGTAAAACATTACAAAAAATTTTAAATAAAGTTAAACATACAGATTAAAAAGTTATTAATCTTGATATTTATAGGGTGGCTTTTGAGGTCTAGTACATACGTGATTTTTTTTCCTGATGAACAATGAGCTTCATTTCTTTTTTATTATTGGAAATTTTTAATGCACACCTTAATGTGATTCATTCTGACATGCTTTTCATTGTGACATTTCCATATATGCATTTTGCTGTACATTATTCATATAGATTCCCCCTTACCCTCTTGTATACTTCCCTCATCCCACCCCCATCAAAGAGTTCAATGAGCTTCATTTCTGTGAGACTATTGTCTTTAAGGAAAGAGCATATAGCTAAAGGAGAGACTTACGTGAAACCATAAAGGGAAAAAATGCACATTGTCCATCTAACCAGGTCAGCCAAATCAACCCTTGATATTCAAACATTTAACTCAAATTAAAAATGTCTCATTTGAAATACTTTCTTGTTAGCTCCAAGTATTCATACTCATAAATTATCATATAGCTCTTAATTGTTGAGTAAGTTACTTGTCAAAGTAGTATAATAATTGCAATTAACTTTTTATACAATCTATGGCATTTGGACTAAATGACTAAAAACTCATAACGAAGAAATTTTCAGATTACTATTTAACATGCTTAATTCTCTCAATATGGACTCATTTCTATTATGTATAATCATTTAGTATGTAAATGTCCACATAACATTGCTTAGTTTAAATGCTAAGAAGTGGTGTTGTTGTTAGATATATGGGAATCTATGATTCCATCCTATTTAAGTCCTGGTCCCACTCTATCTATGTATTTGATGTTAGAGAGGTTGCTTAATCACTTTGAGTTTATCTTTTTATATGCATACACACACATACTACACACATGTCTAGATAAGATGAAGTCAGGTACATCTATAGACACATGTTTTTAATGGTGTAGTCTATTATTTTTGGTAAGTTTCAGTTAAGTGAATTCTTTTTTTTTTTTTGGTGGTACTTGGGGTTGAACCCAGGGCCTTGTGTGTGCATTCTTTACAAAGTGCTTTATCACTGAGTTGCACACCCAATCCATTTTTTAATTTTTTCTTTTTTGGGACAGGATCTAGCTAAATTATGCAGACTATCTCTGGTCTCAAAGTTATGATCCTTCTGCCTCCACCTCCTGAGCCACTGGGATTACAGGCATGCACCACTACACCCGGCCAGTTAAGTGAATTCTAAGGGTGTAACTTTGGCTATGAGCACTGACTTATTGTATCACATTTATTTCCAGCAATAATGAGATGCTTACAAATACAGAAACACTGGGTGGTCCAAATGGATAAACACTTGTCTCTTAATGGCTCTTAATGGATGGATAAGAATTTGAAAAATGCTCAGAGTGGGTCTGAACATTCAAAAGATAAAAATATATGATTGTTCTTATTTTAAACAGAATCATCTGAATCTTAGAAAATTTTTCTTTTAAATTTGACTTTTAGCTATTTTAAAATCACCCTATATATTATGAGTATTATAAACTTGATTCCATGGTTCCTTTAGCCATGATATTTAGATTTACTCAGGAGTGCTATGTTAGTTCTCCACAGATTATCTATCCTCTCTCTCTCTCTCTCTCTCTCTCTCTCTCGATATTCCAATATGCCATGTATTCAATATCAGAAAGCCATATTTCATCCAATAGCTTAAATCTAAGGTTTAGGCCTATGCACATAAAACTTATCAGACTGTACTAGGTTAGCTTTGAGTCTGAATATAGCATAGAACAGCAATAAAGATCTGCGAAGAAAACAAGCAATCTGGATTACCAGTAATGCTACAGAGTTTGGGAGGGATGTCTAGCCAAAATTTAAGAAATGAAGCAACAGCTCAGCTCATACATACTGAGCTGAGCTTATCTGAGAAATAAAAAGAAGTAGATTTAGGAGCCAGAACTCAGGACTAGGTGCTGGGGATGAAACAGTAGTAACTAACAGAAGAGGAAGAAGAAATATGCAGGGACTGAAATGGGGCAAAACAACCTAGGAATTTACAAACTGTGAGCCTAATATATACTCTATGTGTGTGTCTCTGAGTGTGCGTGCACTTTTTTTTGTGTGTGTGTGTGTGTGTATTAATGAGCTGCAATTCCCATTTAGCCCTCAGGATCTTAAAGGGGTCTTAATTTAGTGTAAAGAGGAAAGGGGTCCTAATACTTGGTTATTAAAAAAACCCAGAATAAATACTTTGACCTCTGTTCACGGTACATAACTCTTTTTATAGTATCATGGTTGGACCTGTGAATCCATGTTCAAAACTTCTTGTCACTCAAAACAGCCACTGATTCCAGGGCAAGTTGTTTGGGCAAGGAAAAAAGATTTATTTGGAAAGCTAGCAACGAAAGAGTATGGAGGCTATCACCAACAAAGATCATCTTATGTTTGAATTGCAGGTGCAAGACTTGTATGGGGAGTTGTGGGGAGGCATGTCAGAGAGGTGGGCATAAGGGAAATTAAAAATTTGGGGTGGTCTGTTTTTCTGACACATGGCTGCTGTTATCTGTAGGTCACTGGATGTTCTGGGATGTGTAGATCCAAAACAAAGGTTCGGATTAGAAGATCTGACTCATGTCTTTTTAGTCCCTTTTCCTAGAAATAGTTAATTCTGCAGTTAATTATTAGGTATAAAAGGCATCTTTTCCCTGGATAATGGGGAAAGACAGCAAATGGCTACTGTTAGAAGATCAGGGGAGACAGAGAAAAGGAACTTTCCTTCAAAGGCCAGAGGGAGATAACACTTGCTGGAGAAGTTTCCAACCAGCTAGAAGGTGTGAGTCAGAGGTATCATCTACAGGAAGGCCAGTAGGAGACAACATATTGCTCAACTGTGTGACCTCCAAAATTAATAATTTTTAAAATCAAATAAAAACAAATGGAACTAGAAGGTTTACTGAGGTCTTCTGTTGGTAATAATACTTTTATGATAATATATCCCAAGACTAAATAAAGACATTGAGAGTGTGCCATAATCATCTCATTTTCCTACATGATAAATAAGTCAGAAACTCCAATTGTTTCTTTCCAGAAGATTCACTGTGGTTCTTTTTTCTTTTTCTTTTTTGCAGTACTTGGGGGTTGGCCCCAGAGCATCATGCATGCTAGGCAACTGCTCCACCAATGAGCTGCACCATGAGCCCCTTTTTTATTGTTTATTTTAAGACAGAGTCTTGTTGAGTTGTGCAGGCTGCCCCTGGCCTTGTACTCATGATTCCCCTGCATCAACCTTCTCAGTTGCTAAGATTACAGGCATGTGCCATGGTGCCTGGCTAAACGTAAATATTTCTTATTTACTACTGTGGTGATATTCATGTTTTGGATACTAATATCAATATTAAAGGTTAAACTATTCTTAGCAATCCTTTAGTGAATTTAACACATAGTACTTGTTCAAAATTTCTTTTATCAATATATAAGAATCTTGACTTAAGTTCCACAAATTGACTTATGTCTAGAAAGTGTCTTTGATATGTATATGCTAACAAATCAACCATGAGGTGACATTAAAAATTAGAGAATGCCAAAATCAGACTTGAATGATTCCATCTGGAACGCATACTGCTTTGGGATGCAAATCTAAGCTTCACTAAATATAAGGCTAGAATTGTTATCAAAATTCATGTTCACTGTTGTTGTTGTTGTTAGGTGCCGTGGAGTCGGTATCCAACTCATAGCGACCCTCATAAGGTTTTCAATGGCTGACTGTTTCGGGATTGCCTTGGGAGTGGATTGCCAGGTCCTTCTCCCATTTTTGCAGTGCTAGGAATTGAACTTGGGACCTCAGAGACTGCAGCGCAGCGCTCTACCAACTGAGCTAAATCCCAGCCCTTCATGTTCATTAGGTAATTAATATTCATAAAACTAATTTAGTTATTTACACTACAATAGTATCCAAGCAATATGTGCTTGCAAATAAAACAAAACTATTTAAAAGGAGCAGGGCACTGTGGCGCCGCCTTTAATTCCAGTTGCTCGAGGATGGGTGCAGCTCAGTGGTCCAGCACTTGCAAAACATGCAAGTGCGAAGCCCTGGGTTCAACCCCTAGTACAGGAAAAAAAAAAGGAGAAGAAGGAGGAAAAATGTAAAAGATAGGTCACTCTTATCTCTTCTGCTTTTTAAATTAACACTCTTATGCATTCCTAATTGACAGTAGAGCAAATTTCAAAATTCCAAAAACAAAATTGCTTTAGGTGCTCGATGTTCGAGGGCAAGGTCCAGTGTCTCTTTTGACATGTAATTTGGTCTTTTCTTTTTTTCTTGTCTTTTTAAGAACTTTTTGCTTCCTTCTTGAATGATATCTTTTATGTCATGCCACAACTCTTCTGGTCTCCTATCATTTGTGCGTAATGCATTAAACCTATTTTTGAGGTGGTGTCTGAACTCAGGTGGGATATCCTCAAGGTCATTCCGTGGCTCTCATATACTTGTTCTAATTTTCTTCAGCTTCAATTTGAACTTGCATATGAGTAGTTGATGGTCTGATCCACAGTCAGCACCTGGTCTTGTTTTGACATTTTGTACAGAGCTTTTCCATCATCTCTTTGCACATATGTAGTCAATTTGATTTCTGTATGTTCCATCTGGCGAAGTCCATGTGTATAGTCTCCGTTTATGATGTTGAAAAAATGTATTTGCAATGAAAAGGTCATTGGTCCGACAAAATTCTATCATGCGATCTCCAGCTTCATTTCTGTCACCAAGACCATATTTTCCAACTACTGGGCCTTCTTCTTTGTTTCCCACCTTTGCATTCCAGTCACCAGTGATTATAAGTATGTCTTGATTGCATGTTTGATCTATTTCAGATTGCAGAAGCTGATAGAAGTCTTCCCTTTCTTCGTTTGTGGCCTTAGTGGTGGGTGCATAAATTTGAATAATAGTCATATTAACTGGCCTTCCTTGTAGGTGTGTGGATATTATTCTATCACTGACAACATTGTATTTCATGACAGATCTTGAAATGTCTTTTTTGATGATGAATGCAACCCCATTTCTCTTGAGTTTATCATTCCCAGCATAGTAGACCATATGATTGTCTG
>VMDO01023027.1:0-32453 GCA_007922755.1 Pedetes capensis
TATATGAAGATAAATATAAATTCACAGAAAACTTAAAAACATTTAAAATAATTTTACAAATAAAGTTTGTTACGCTTCATAGCTCTATTTAAAGCACCTTTGTAATTTGAGGTTTATGCTTACAGAGGTCTTTTGTTTTGGAAGACTCAAACTAAATAAAAGAATTATTGTTCTAGGAAGGAAGGATTTCTTGTAGTTCATAACTTCTGATCTTATTGCCAAGAAAATATCAGCACCTCAATCTATGAAATCTATCCTTTGTTTTATGTTCACATGTGGATATATACTCTCTCCATTGCCTTGTCTCAGGCCTAGACATTGGGCCAACTTACTTAAAAAATGTTTGTTGTTGTGATCAGAATTAGATACTGAAACAAGTCGAGGGTAATATAATGAAATTTGTCTTAGACAAATTTTTTTTTGTTGTTGTTGCTTTGGATGGTTTGAATCTGAGTAATTACCTTGAGAAACCAAATAAACAAACTCCATCTTTCCTCTCGAATTAAAATAACACCTACTTTTTCTCAGGGCAGTGGATCAATCTCCATCATATACTATTTATTATGAAGAGGTCCCAGGTACCAAGTGCCTTGGGCACTGGCATCATTCAGAATGACTTAGTCCTCGCCAAATGAAGGGCACAGTCTTGAATCAACAAACTGATTCAGTAGCATAAGAAAAAATATATGAGGTATTTATATCTGAAGCACAAAGGAACATTGTTTATAGCTGCAAGTTCTTACTCCTAAACCTCAAGTGAACAAACAAAATCAGAAGGCTTCTTTAGGGGAATCAAGATTCTCTGGGGTGGTTGAAAAAATAGAGGTATACCATTCGCCATTATTTTCATATGGAAACGAGGGAAGAATGTGGCTAAGAAAGGTATGAATATAATTCATGTACAATTTTTAAAAATCTAACAACCCTGGAAACCTGTAGCTATTTGAAATTAACATATACTGTAACATTTGAATCTCAGCAGCAAGAGTTTCAAGTATCATTGTCATTGGATACATTGATGATGTGGGAGGTAATCCCTGTTTAGGGAGAGATGGTGTGTGGGAAATTTCTGTACCTTCTGCTCAATTATGCTGTAAACCCAAAACTCTTAAAAAAAAAAAAGTCTCAGGGAAAACCTCCCCTTTGTAGGTAGCTAATGGTGTGACTGTGCCTCCCTTGGGTGGACCCCCTCTGCCCCTGTTATGAATGACTGGAATCCACCTTCTTTTGACAGTGGAGAGCTGCCCAAATCCTGCTAGATTGCTTGAGCCAGTATAATCAGTCTTAAAAACAAAACCTTTCTCTAGCTTAAAATTGTTGTTGTTGTTGTTGTTAGGTGCCATCGAGTAGGTATCTGACTCATAGCGACCCTCATAGGGTTTTCAATGGCTGACTATTTCAGGATTGCCTTGGGAGTGGATTGCCAGGTCTTTCTCCCGTTTTTGTGGTGCTGGGAATTGAACTCGGGACCTCAGAGACTGCAGCGCAGCGCTCTACCAACTGAGCTAAATCCCAGCCCTTTGCTTAAAATTATTCACCTTAATTATTATCAAATATTTAAAGTATTGCCTTGATTGTATATTTGTTATTGTATTTATTTTTGACATTAGAATTATTCCCTTAATATTCTGGACAAATTTTAAATGTTTTACCCTTGATGTGCAAGGTTCACCATGATTAGGTCTCTCCCCAGCTTACCCTCCCTTGCATTCTTCCTACTGGGAACATTGAGACATCCAGGATCCTGTACTATGTTGAGCCACTATACCCTTCTCATGGGATGTGGAATCATCCACAAATGCTTTCTTCATCTGGTAAATTCCTACTTCACAATGAATTTTTGTCTATAACATCTTCCAGTGAGGACTTATTTTTATTTTTATTTTTTTCTGATGAGATCTCACTAAGCTGTCCAGGATGGTCTCAAACTCCTGGGCTCAAGTGATCCTCCTGAGTAGCTGGGATAACATGAGCAGCTAGGATGACAGGTACACTGTACCCACTTCCCAGGACTTAATTTTTAAGTAAAAGATACCATTTACAGCTAGGTTAAGGGGGAAAATGTTGTTTAATTTTTATATTTTTTTATAAGGGTCCAGAAAGGGTGGTGCAATTCTGCAATCTCAGCACTGTGGAGGCTGTGGCTGAGGCAGGAGGATTGAGTTTGAGTCCAGTCTGGCATGTATAGACAAAACCTTTCTCAAAAAAATGTATAAAATAAAAATTTTAAAAGGTCCAAAAATGGATTGAAATTAGGAACTAAAAACCCACTAAAGCCTCTTAGAAGTCCAGGCAGTTTCTCACTTCTCATTCTGTATCTACCCTACTTTATCTCTGCCAATTACTTTTTCTGTTTTTCTGGTCTCCACAGAGCATGAAATATATGTAATCTCTAAATCCCTATTTCTCAGTGGTAAGTAGGATAAGAATAGTAAGTAACTCAAAGTGATATTGTAAAATTTAAAGGAAATGATGCTTGCAAAGAGCCTAGCACGTTCCTTGACACATAATAAATATTATTATATTATTGCACAAATGGATCATTTGAAAGTGAAGTTCTGGATACATTCTAATCAAGCCCAAAGACATTGTAAGAATTCCACATTGAATTAAGCAATCCATAAAAGTAAATTGAGCAATGCATTTTATCAGATACTGTGGGAACAAAATATAAAACTAAATAAATCTAGTTAGGAATTGGAAAAATGTTCTCACTTTCCAAAAGAGGAGAAAGATAGTTTCTGAAAACAAGGGAAGAGAATGTTTGATGGAATTGCTCAGCAAAACTCTAAAGTAGCTAGAATCGGGATGGTTTGAGACATACATAAGGAAGTTGTAGCCTCTGAGTGACAGAATGAGTTCACCAACAAGCCAGACTTTGTTTCCTTTGTTGATAGTGCTAATGAAACCTCGAAGCAAGGGATTTGCAGGCCTAGTGAATTTCAAATTCGACAAGACATTTCATTACATCTTCATGGACAAAATTGTTGGATTAACAGAAAAGATTTGCATGCCAGACTATAAACCAAATGATTTTAATGTTTATTCTGTTCCACAACATTGCAGCTTACAAGTAATATTATAAATTTTGCTTATCCTCTGAGAGTTAAAATGCAGGCATTGTGTAACTTTAAAGATTATTAAATAAATTTATAAAGGAATGTCTCTAAGAAGGTAAGATTGTGTTATTACATGGCAATTAGAGACTGTGTAGATTAAAACTAAGGATAACACATACTAAATAGCTGAGAAAGAGATTAAGTGAAATGGATATTGGGAATGAAGTGAGAATTGGCCAAGAAAGAATTCTAAGCTTGAATTTCTTGATATTTGATCCACTTTACCTTGGGTAAGCTTTCGGTTTTGAGATCTTAGTAAAACATATCTAGGGCAGAGCAAAAAGATAGCAAAGAGAATGCATGTGAGCTCAATCTTTGGCGAAGGAAGTCCTTTGAGGTGCAGGGCATGGGAAGCATTAGTGCCTGGTCACAAGCCAAAGGTCTTGGGATCTCACTGAGTTTTTGCTATTGATAGTTGTTGTTGTTGTTGTTGTTGTTGTTGTGTAAAGCTATTATGATTTGAAGTGAATGGCATTGTTAGCAAAGAGATGCAGGGAGCAGATTTGGAGAAGGGAGCGCAGGTCTGGAGCGTGGGTCCAGAGGCCTGGAGGACTTTCCCTGGAAGCGGCAATTACCTCCCCTTCCGTGGCAGCAGATACCTCGGTTTGTTTTTGTTTCCCTGTGTAAAATAATTTATACAAGACAAAGAAATTATAGTATAGAGTATAGAATGAGTTTAATAAAAACATAGATTATGGAGGTAGTACACCTGTGAGATGTGAAGGCGGTCAGTAGTAAAGGCTACTGCTGCGTTGAGCTAAGGTGGGGTGTGATCTTTATAGTGGGATTTGAGCCTTTAGGGGAAGGAAGGAAATGTTCTACCCCTGTGCCAGGAATGGGTTAATGGATTTCCAGTGTCTTCAAGGACTTGGCTCAGAGGCAAGCATTTTAAGAGTATAGAAATCCAGGCAGCTACTAACAACAACAGCAACAATATTGGTCTTAATAAAGGAGCAGAATCTACTAAACAGTGTCCTTTTTGATTGCTGGGGGTGATGTACATCTCACGGTCTTATCATCCTTCCTGATTGAATATAGAAGTGAGGAATGATTTTAATTTTGTTTCCTTCTGGCATGTCTGCTATTTGGAAGGGTATTATTTATCAGGGAAACACTGACCACCAGACCTGGCTATCTGCAGAGCCCTCTATTCCCTTTCTTCCTGCCTGTTATTCTCTAACAGCATGATCACAGTTGGGTAACTAAAAGCTATTTTCTCTACTTTTTTTTTCTTTAAAGGACATGGAATCATAAAATATATAGGGATATATGCAATTACACAGATAAAAGTAGTTCTTCTTTATTCCCAAACTGGGCAGGTCCATATTAAAGTGCCATATCAATCCTATTTTCTCCAATATAGGAAGGAGATAAAGACTCAGGGGATTGTTAGAAGGACAGCCAGGAGGACAAACTTCATAAAAAGTTGTTTAGTTTTTGTCTGAGAATGTGAAGACTGAGGAGTCACTTTAATAGTGGTCTTTAGATATACAAGGTACAGGTTGATGAGGGTGAGGCTGACTTTTTCCCTTTCCATTGAAGGAAGATTTTAAAAGAATGAAGAACTTCAATATGACAGGAAAAAAGGATTTTTTTTTATAAGAAGAATCCTCTAATAAACACGTGAATAGATTCCCCAGTGACTTTGGACTCTTTCATCAGGGTTCTCTGTAAACAGTTACAACAGCTCTGGGCTGAGGGTCAGAAAACCTTTAACCCTTAGTTACTAATCAGTTCTATGACCTTGGGCAAGTCACTTAGCCTCTCTAGGTCTTAATTTCTTCCTTTGTAAAGCGGCAGCTTTGGACTAATAAAGGACACCTTTGATTCTTGGCTGGATTCTTGTTTGCTGCTGATATCAATCTCAAGTCAAGAAGATGGGCTAGATTTCCTTGCTGAGCTATTTAGTGGTTTGCAATAATGGTTTTCCTCTTGAACACTAAATACTTCATATTTTCTTAATGTTTCAATAGCACCCTGAGATGAAACAATGAGAAATCTTTTATTTCCCCTCAAATTACATAGCAAGCATATATTTACATTCAAAGGTCAAACTTCTCCATTTGAACTTTGATGTTTTGTGGAGAATGCTATCTGATTTCTTAAAGCTCTTTATAACTGCCCTATAGATTCACACAGTGCCAGCCTTAAGGTGTGGTCTCTGCTATTGGAAAGTCTTGCTTTTCTTTTATTGCAAGAGAAACTGAGAGAGTAGTAGCAAATTTTTACTTTAAACCTCTTTGGGCTGGTAGGGTTTTGGCATTGATTTGTAAGGCTACATATATAGTTGCCCCTCAGTCTGCATGGGAAACTGGTTCCAGGACCCCTTTTGAAGCAAAATCCCAGGATGCTCAATTCCCTTATATACAATGCTGTAGTATTTGCATAGAAGCTATGCAGCACATCCTCCTGTATACTTTAAATCACTCCCAGGTGACTTACAATACCTAACACAATGTGAATGCCATGTAAGGAGTTCTTATACTGTATTGTTTAGGGAATAATGACAAGAAAAAGTCTGTATATGTTCAGTTCAGGTTGGGATTTAGCTCAGTGGGTAGAGCACTGCGCTGCAGTCTCTGAGGTCCCTGAGTTCAATTCCCAGCACCGCAAAAATGGGAGAAGGGCCTGGCAATCCACTCCCAAGGCAATCCTGAAGCACTCAGCCATTGAAAACCCTATGAGGGTCACTATGAGTCGGATACCGACTCGACGGCACCTAACAACAACAACAACAATGTTCAGTTCAAACACGTTTATTTCCTCAAATATTTTTGATCCACAGTTGGTTTAACTCACAGATATGGAACTCATGGAGAGGTGGGGTCCACTGTATATTCCTATAGATATTAATTCAGGTCAAATACTTATTGAACAGCCTTTGTCCTGGGAATATAGCGTTCATGCTTCATTCGGCTATGGGGAAACTTAGAGGCTAATGGAGGTCAACGAACCTCCAAAGATGTCATGGTAATATGCCATAGTGAGGTGCCCAGAAGAGGGCATTCAGGCCAACCCAGGGGTTCAGGGGAGGCTTCCTGGAGGACAGGGCATTGGAAATGCATCACAAAGAATGAGTAAGAAAGCATTCCAGTTAGGCTGGCATCTTTAGTTTGTTTTCTGTTGCTATACAAAATACCCAGGAGCAGGCAAGTTATAAAGACTAGAAGTATATTTGGCTCATAATCTGGAGGCTGAGAGGCACCAGAGCATGGCATTAGCATCTGCTCAGTGTCTTGCTGAATCATATCATGGTTTCTGTGTTTCATCATATGGTAACACAGACTAAGTGTACTAGCTGGGGTCTCTCCTCTTTTGTTAAGCTATCAGTCTCATTCTGGAAGTCCTACCTTGAAGACCTTATCTAATCTGAATCACTCCTCAAATGCCCTCACTTCTAACCAATCTATGAAATTTGAGGAATACGTTTCTAGCACATGAAATTTGGGGGACACATTCAAATCATAGTGGGTGGCCAGACACAATGTAAGGCACAGATAAATTTGAATTTTGCATAAACAATGAATATATTTTGGTGTAAATATTTCCCAAATATTACATGAGGCATACTTCTACACACATAAAATTTATTCATTATTTATTGGAAATTCAAATTTAATTGGACATCTTGTCTTTTTATTTGCTAAATCTGGCAACTCTTATTCCATATAAAGGAAATAGCTTTAACAAAGGCACAGAGGCACAAATAGGAGTGTAGCATTACAAGAGGGTCAAATATGAGGCAGAAGGTGTGCAGATGAGACTAGAGATAATAGGGACCAGAGCAGGGAATGGGTGTGTTAGCAGACACAGAGGCACGAAAGCTGAAGGCCACTTCTTCTGAGAATCTCTCTTTAAATTTTATCCGTGTCTTTCTGTAGCCCATGTGGCCTGGAGTGTCATTTGTTCTAAGGTCTTTCTCCTTCATTCTCTCATCCCTGGCTGGCTGAAAAAAGCCCACTCAGCAGGAACAGTATCTGAGGTCTGACCTCAGCCAGAGTCACAGGAGGCTTCTGGATTCTAGTTCTCTGTTTCATAGCTGAAGGAGAACGAGATACAGCCCAAGCAAATGGAAAAATATCAAGCAATGACCAAAGAAATTTCTGGAGGGGACATACGGCCCAAACCACAGACACCTAAAACATTTCTGCCCATCATTCTTTTACAATGCAAATCTGGTGCATTCAGGGCATAGGCCTCTCTGCCATTTTTGAATTTCTGAACTATGACCTTAATTGAGCATGCCCAATAGTGTATTCCTTAGACTGAACATGCTTGGAAATTGTACCCACTAGTAAGGGCCTTATATGAATATGTGTGTTGCTGTTGTTGTTGTTAGGTGCCTTCGAGTCGAGTCCGACTCAGTGACCCATACAGGGTTTTCAATGGCTAATTGTCTCTGGAGTGGATTGTCATGTCCTTCTCCCATGTTTGTGGTGCTGGGAATCAAACTTGGGACCTCAGAGATTGCAGAGCAGCGCTCTACCAGCTGAGCTAAATCCGAGTCCCATGAATATGTCTAGACTCTCAGAATAAAATCCCCATGCTTCCTTTGTTTGGGGACAGCATTGCTTTGTAAGGGATTCTCATGCTTCTCTTTACCTGCTCAGGTAATAAATCCTTCTCCACTTTTCTAGACCTTGGGTGTGTTTATTTAGGCTTTGCACACACCAAGATATGAACCCATTGCATTTGGTTACAGGTGTGCCATGCTGAGGGCTGGATACTTAATTTCTTTCCAGCAAACCTAGAAGGCACAGAAGGATGGAAGAGAATGATTTACTCTGTAGACCCATAATGTATGGATGGTTGTAGCAATGGCCTATACTTTCTGAACTCTTCCATGTCCTTCATTTCTAATCATGACTGCAAAGTCATATCTGGCTCCTTGTGCCCACATTCCTTCTTTTTCTTCCTGCAGCAAAGTCACAGCATTATCTTTAAGGAGCCATGTTTTAATAACAGATGTGACTGAGAACTCAACCTTCTGCTGGGTCCAGTTCACTGGCTGTGGATTGATTGACTGATTGATTCTGTCTTCCTATGATCAAGTCCTACTTGTGAGCCAGTTATCCTACTACAGACTGGCAACATGCCCAATATCTCTCTCCAAAACTTGGCCCTGGTCAGCTAGTTCATTTGCCCCTGTTTTATAGACTCTGATATACCTAGGCCTTTAAAAGATAAATCTGGGCTGAGGCTATGCCTCAGTGGTAGTGCATTTGCCTAGCATGCATGCAGCCCTGGGTTACATCCCCAGCACTGGATAAAAATAGATAAATCTGGAGCCATTTAGGAGGTCTCCTATAAACTGTTCAGGCTGACCTGGGGTTCACTTCCTGCTTTCTGGTCTCCTGTTTTGACTACTCTGGAGGTCTCCTAAATTGAGCTTCCAGGTGCTAACCACTGGCTCTCTCATATTGCTGGTGCAAGCCCCAGGCTGCAGGCCTCAGCTTTGTGATTCCCTTGTACTTACTATCAACTGGTAAAACTTGGCAATTTCACTCTCTCCAGCCATGGACACTGCTCTAACTTCCCCTCCTAGTGGCAGAGGCCCCCTTTCTTGCAACTGACTCATGTAACTAGACTTCCTGCTCTAACTGGAATAAGTCTGGCTGGTCCTCAGTGGCTCTGAACATGCCATTTGGGTTCACCATGCCTTCTACCTGGCTGTCCTTTGGAAATTCCTGCCCCCTTCAAGGAATATGATAGTCTACAGGTGCCAGGCCACCTCTCTCCTAATCTGGACCAATTATCCCATGCCTAATGTCAGCTCCTGCCTAGCAGGCCAAGTAGGCCTTCTCTGATCTAGCCTCTACCTCCCTCTCCAACCTTGGCTCTGTCAACTTTTCTTTGCCTCTGATTACCTTACTCATCTCTGCCCAAGGCAGGCACTATGCAGTTTAGCCCACCATAGTTTCTTCTCAAGAATGGCTATCCCTGACTCATGCACCCAACTCCTATTAAAGTTAACGACTCTCTACTTAGTGCCAACACTGTCTCTTATCATCAATCTCTCTATAAAGATATAGCACACTGCATTTCAGTTGTTTATTTAATGCCTGCCTTCTCTATTAGAGTAGAAGGACCGTGCCTTAACTCATATTAGAGTCTTCAGAGTGTTTGGAAGCAGGTGGGATCTCAGTGGACATTTGTTGCCTAAGTAAACATGTCAATGGACACATGAGTAAATGGCCCTGGTTGAGCTAATTTCCATAACAACCAGAAGACAAATAGGAATGATGCATGGAATAGGACAATTCATATACATATTTTTCTATTTTTGTCACCAAGTTGAATGTATTAGACATTTGCCAGACAGTAGACATTTTCCCTTTTGTCCAGGATGTAAACTCCCTTCTTACATTTGGGGAATCTGCCATGGAATTCACACAATGACATGGTTAGAGACAGGTCCTGGCTGCTGGAGCACATTTATGTGACCCAACTTTGGTCAATTAATATGGGCTTTGAATTCATAATGAATTTGGGACTTTGATTCCATAAAGCATGATGACAGCACTTGAAGCTTTATTCTGATGATGCCAGTGGTGACCAACAGTGTCCCATGGTGACGTGCTAACCAGGGCAGTTTCTTTCTGCATCGTTGTGGTAGTCTTGAATGCCACATTCAGCTCTTTCCAGGTTTCTCCTTCCTCTGAGTAAAAAGTACAATTGATTTCCTGGCTGCCTTGTGGTTGAATGGAGTCACATAACTAGTTATGGCTAGAAGTGATGCATATTACTTCAGAGATGAAACTTCAATTGGTTGAGTGAGACCTTCCAGAGTTCTTTTTTTATTCTGGCATGACCACTGGCAATGTTTGAGATGGTGACTGCTTTATTAGCCTAGGGGCCTCCATGATTACTCAGAGTCCTCTGCCACCCGAAAGGGGACATGTAGCTTGAGTAAGGGGCTAGGATTTAGCTCAGTTGGTAGAGCACTGCTCTGCAGTCTCTGTGGTCTCGGGTTTGATTCCCAGAACCACAAAAATGGGAGAAAGATGTGTCAATCCACTCCTGAGGCAATCATGAAACAATCAACCATTGGGAAAACCCTATGAGAGTCGCTATGAGTCGGACACAACTTGAGGACACTTAACAACAACAAACTTGAGTAAGGAATAAGCTTTTATTGCTTTAAGCTGCTTAAAGATGATCTTATTAATCCTGAGCCTTTGGTTATTGTTTGTTCATTAGCCTAGTTCATTAGCCTTCCACTTCATTTGGTGAGGCAACCCATGACTTCTCAACGTGTTCTTTCTTTCCTCAGACAGGCAGAATTGACTTTAGTCCTTCATACTATCAATGTGAAATGCCCCACTGGGGATCCATTGACAACTTGGTAGAAGCTGGTGTTAATGTGTTGGCTTAATCTCAAGTTGTCAGAAGAGTCATTTTGGCCTTAGAGCTGTTTTCAAATTAAATTTATTATTCATTTACTTATTTGTTATTTATTTATTTGCTTTTTTGCAGTGCTGGGGATTGAACCCAGGGCCTTGAGCAAGCTAAGCAAGCATTCTATCACTGAGCTACATCTCCAGTCCTTTATTTTTCAAATTATTATGGACATGAAGCAGAATGTTGACAAGGAAAGAATATTGTCAGAAGTCCTAACATCCTGTGGCCTGCTTAGTCACTAAGTCACCTCTGAAATATAACTGTCATGTTTACTACTTGAAACCTATTCCTCCAAGGTTGATGTGAAAGTCAAATGTCATGTGGAGATGTTCTGTAACTTTAGTAGGGCTGTACAAATGTGATATTTCAGACCTGTTCCTGGCTGGGACTGAGCCAGTCTGGATCATGGAGTCCCATTACAGTAACACTTGAGATCAAAATATTAACTAATTATATAGACAGTAGGTCAATGCAGCCACTATATAAATGTGTTCTCACATTAGGGACCTTGGGAATTGAGGAACCCTGAGACTTCAGCTATAGTCTCAGCTGGGCTTAATCGCATGGCATGTTAGAAGAACGCCTGAATTGATACACACTCATGGAAAGTCCATCATGTCCAACTGAAACTTCCCTGGAAAGCTTTAGTCTCTTATGAGGCAGCTATTTCTGGGCCTTTCTACCTAACAAAAGCATGGTAACAAACCTTTCAGGTGCATTTTCTCACATCCTCCTAGTCCATCTTTTGCCCCAGCCATTGAAATAGAAACCAATCATCTTACATCACTTCATCTCCACTGCAGCTTTGACTCTTTGTTTCTGCCCCAGGATTACTGCCCCTGATACCACTCTTTGGGACACCTGCAGAAACTCTCTTGGCGCTCATGGATATGTAAGCTGGAAGTTAGCATCAATGGGACGACCTTTGAGCAATGGGTTTGGTACGTCAGTAGATGAATGTTTTCCCCTTATATGCCATTGGTAGATAATTGTGATGAGTGTTCTATCAAACAGCTTGGAAGTTCCCAGTGAGACTGAGGCCCAGGTGCCAATGTTATGTCCCTATTTCCTCATTTCTCTTTTCCCAGTCTCCATTACTGTTCCCTGGAATAATTTCCCAAAATAAATGATCTGCATGAATGCCCTTATCCAGGCTTTGCTTTTCAGGGCAATCCAAGCTAAACAAGCACCATATTTATGCAGAGCCGAGGTTCTCCAGCCTCATCCACCCTACTATATCCCCCTCATTCCCTGAATTTCTCTCTAAAATGCTCATATTTGGCACTGGCCTTCTCTGTTTCTCTTTTTTTTTTTCTTTTTGCATGTATATAGCTTTCTCTCTCATGCACACACACCATATGGTGGCTGGCATGCTCTTGTTAATGATTTTCATATTTGTCCCACAAATGCAGAATATCCAGACTTTACATTTCATAGACTGATATGATTTCCCTAAACATAATAGTAATGATCAGGTCATTGACTGGTTTAACCCTTTGACTACCATCAGGACACATATGTCAAAAAGTATGTATGAATTTGACAAAAATCAAGAAAGTGGTAGAACAGGTATTTTACAAACTCATATTATGCATTCCAATTATTTTGCTTCTCATGTTCTTGTTTTGTTCATTGTGATGAAGAATTTCTAGAAAGAAAATACTTACTGTCATATATTTTGATTTGAAATTGGTAGTCAAAGGATTGTTGTTGTTAGGTGCATTTTCCTTTTCTCAAATAAAGGAATTTTAGAGACTATCTACTTTTGCCATCATTTTATAAAAGAAAGGACATGTTAACCCCCCAAGAGCATGAGAATATAATCTCAGACCAAGTGATGGTCTTCAAACTGGCATAATCTTAGCGTCCTAAAACTTTACCCAAGTGTCTTTGGTTTTTCTATTTTAGGAGGGTTCATAACTGTGGGTAGAGCACAGGTATCACCTGCTCCCTCTGGGCTCCCATGTGGACACTGCTGCTCCCCTGCTTTCACTCTTTGGCCCCTGTGCCTTCTCCCCCTCACTCTGTGCATTGTCACTTAACTCTGTTCCTTTCAGTTCCAGCAAAAGGGTTTGCATTTGTCTTACCCCATTCTTTCTTCTAAGGAGACATAACATTTCTGAGATTCCAAAGCCAAGAAAGTAAGTGGCTTCATCATTTGTTTTCTTAAAAGTGAGAATTTGAGGAAATGATAGAAGTCTATGTTCTCAGCTCAAGAAGACCAGAGGGGAAGTAACAGCTCTGTCATTTATCAGTCATGTGGTATCAGAGAAATTTTCTATCCCTGTATTCTAGTGTCTCTCTGTGTGTGTTTGGACTGGGGGATGTCTTGGATTTCAAGTAATCTGGTAAATAGCCACAGGGTAGGGCTTTCACCTCTGGAATTTGGACTGTGTCACCCAAGCTTCCATAGGCATGGTCACAGTTCATCACTCTGGGTTAGAAATTCTTACCTACTCTGTTATTATTGCATGTCTGTTATTTTTCCTCACTTTGGTTAGGTAGAAATTTTACTATTTTAAAATTACTTGAATCCTGGCATTTATGTGTTGGTTATGTATGCTTTTAGGTTGTTTAACTTGTTTAAAATTATTTTCTATAAATAAGTACCCTATTTTTTGTTTTTTATTATTTTATTTTTGTTTAACACCTTAATTATGCATATTACTGGGGTTCAATGTGATATTTCCGCACACATATGCAGTGTGCACTGATCAAATCCAGTCTGCCTTTATCCTCTCCCCCATTTCTCTTCTCTTCTTAAAACCCTGCCATTTCATTGTTTATTCATTAGTATGAACTTCACTTTAAAAATCATGTCTATGTATCTTAGCTCTTTTACTCTTTACTTCAAAGCACTAACTTCTTCTGATTTCAATTCTTTCCATTTTTATCATTTTGCTTGATCTTATTTAATAGTTTAATATGATAAATATCCTCCTTTATTATTAGCCTTTAACTGTTATCTTTCTTCCTTGTTACTGTCAATTCATTGTAATCTGCTATTGTAAGGAAGAAACCTTTTGATTGGTTTGGTTTTTCAAATCCAAACTCAGGCCAAGATACATTCCTTTGCTTCTATCTCCAGGCACGTGACTTGTATCCAGTGAGAATTAACTCGTTCCTTTCAGTGTTTGCGCTTCATTTATAGGCCTCAGTTTCAACATTTCATGCCATATAGGCCCAAAGTTCTGCCACATGTCCTCATGCTACCCTTAAAACCTGACTCCCTGGGTTAAGAAAATCACCAGAGTCCCCAAGATGGCTGCAGTTTCTGATGATCACTTGTTATTTCCATCTGCTTCCTACTTTGGATCCCTTGTGAAGTCTATCACATTCTTATTAACTTAGCTGTATGTTTAAAAACTGTTGCATATGTATAAAGTTTATATATGCAAGATATATATATATATATATATAGATATATATATATATATATATACACACACACACACATATATGTATATATATGAGGCTGGGGTTTATCTCAGTTGGTAGAGTGCTGCTCTGCACTTTCTCAGGCCCTGGGTTTGATCCCTAGCACGCAAAAATGCGATAAGGATGTGGCCATTCACTCTTGAAGCAATCCCAAAACTAGCAGCCATTGAAAACCCTATGAATAGCAGAGAAGCACTGACATAATGCTAGGCACAGCACATTGTTGGGTAGTGTTTCATTCTGTTGTACATAGGGTTGCTATGTGTTGGACTTGATGGCACCTAACAACAACAAATTTTAAATGTGTGTGTGTGTGTGTGTGTGTGTGTGTAACTTAAATGGTGATGTACGGATCTAACAGATCAAAACAATGGATTTACATTCACTTAGTATACGTTACTTCTTCGTAAGCACTCATCTCTTCAATGTCCTCCTAAAATTAGGAATATTTGTTGGGTAAATGTGTGTGCAATTTTGGTTCACTAAATGGTACTAGATACAAGAGGATTCGGGTCTGTGGTGCCTAACTCACCAGGTATGTTAGTTTTTTGAAAAAAATTACTACCCCTCTATTTGTATGCAATATTATAATTCTTATAGGAAGAACATTGAAAAAATGGCATCCCAAAGATTTTCAACTTCTATGAAACTTGATGATCCTCAATTTCCAAAGTTTGTACAACAAATTTTGAATGAAGTAGATGAAAAAGATGAAGATTCAAGTGACATGGATGATTATGCTTCCTGGTTTCAGTGCTGCTGTGGGTCTAGGACAAGGGCTTGAGACCCTTAGATGATTCTTGGGGATCTGTAATGCTTTTTGTAAAGGCAGTTTATAAGTGCCTCTTACCATTTTATTCATGTGCTAAACGCAAGAAATGTGTCTGCTTAAAGTGTTCTGAAGTACTGTGCAGAAACTGTGATACTAACTTTGAAACTTAATATTTTATATTTGTGTTTTATTTTGTTCCATAATTGAATAAAGCTTCAGTTAAAAATATCAACAAGTGACTTTCATTTTAAGTAGCAGACTTTTTTGAATTACCATCACTTTAATAAATTGTAATCATTTTTAATAAAATGTTAATAAATATATATTTTGAAACCAAAACAGACAAAATATTTTAAGAAAGATTTAAACTAAAACATAAAGCCACTTGCAACAAAAAGAAACACCTATAGATTCTATACATATCTATACAAGGATACAGGTCCTAGTCACCCAATGTCACCAGCTATATTCTGGTTAGAGCATGTCATCAGTTATCTGATCTATCTATCTATCTATCTGTCTGTCTGTCTGTCTGTCTGTCTGTCTGTCTATCTATCTATCTATCTATCTATCTATCTAACCTTCTGTGGCTGCCTCGATGTCCTGAACTGATTCAAAACAATTATCTTTCATGGTCATTTTTAGTTTGGAGAAGAGCCAGAACTCACATGGTGCCAGATCCAGTGAATTAGGTAGCTTAGGACACATTGTAATGTTTTTATTTGACAGAAACTGCCATACTAGAAGTGATGTGTGACATGGGACACCATCATGATGGAGGATGAAACTAAAGACATGAAAGAGGACTTCCAGAACTGCTTTAGAAATTGTCAAGAATGATGGGATAAGTGTTTTCAAAGCCAGGGGGAGTATTTTGAGGAGAATTAATGGCAATGTGTCTTTTACTATAATAAAATTGTTTATTTAAACATGCACTGTATTGTATGATCATGCTTCTTGTTCACAAACATATATATTATGGAAATGACATTCACCTAAAAATAACCATTTTGGAGTGTACACTTTGATGGCATCTTGTATATCACAATGTTGGGCAACCACCACTTCATTATCTCTTAAACACTTTCATCACCCCAAAATGGGAACCCCATACCCATTGAACAGTTAATCTTCTATTTCCCCTCCTCCCAGCCCCTGGCAAATACCACTCTGCTTTCTGTTTTTATGGATTTACCTGTTTGGGATATTTCATATAAAAGAAGCCATAGATTTGTGTGATCTTTTGTGTCTGTCTACTTTCACTTAGCATAGTGTAATGTTTCAAAAGTTTACCAGAATTTTTAGCAATTTTGTATTGGAAGAGGTTTTAAGGCATATAGTATATCATATTCCCAAAATGGGAATCCTACATCTGGTTATGACTTAATGTTACCATTAGTAGAAAATTAAGGAACTCTACTGAAAATCTCTTTTGACTCATGGTCATCACTTGGTGTTCTGGAATTTTCATTCAATGCTTTACTATTTTTTAAGGTAAGGATTAGAGATTTTCCTCTAATATTGGGTCAGTAATCCCTCTAAAACAGTTATCATTCAAAATATAAAGTTATTTATTCAGGCTGAGGTTGTAACTCAGTGGAGTGCCTAGCATGCATAAGGCCCTGGGTTCTATCTCTAGCACCGCAAAAATTATACATAATTCTATTTCATCAATATTTTTAATACTACAATAAATTTCTCTCAATAAACTGTCAGAAAAGATTTTGTTAAAAGGCTCTAACCACCATAGAAAAAATAGTTTGTTAAAGCAGGAAATATATAGTGATTATTATATGGAAAAATATATTATTTTTCTCTCCCATAGGAATCAGCTCTTCTGAGCTCCCAAATATAAGTCGGAAGTGGCCATTGTTTCTCAAAATGATGAAACAATGTTTCTAGTATAGGATAACCAGGCAAACAACATGGGATCTGCTTGTATTGGTAGAATGAACCTAAATGTGCAGATCTCCCAAAGGGCTTTTGAACTGCTAAAACCTGAAGCTTACCTGTTGAGGGGAGTTGCCTCTGAGGAGAGTCCTCAGGTTTCTAAAGCTCTTTCCCTTTTACCTTTATCATGGGTAATTTTCTTTGATCCAACATTGTAGATGCAGAAGAATCCATTAAAGGCAATCATCCCTACAATTAGCCAGCAACTATTTGCCTTTCATTGTCAAGTGCGCTGATTTCCCTAAGTGAACCTATCTGAGCTTGACCCAGGACCACTGAAGTCCAGAACTTTGAAGTAAATATGTGTGATCTTAATGGATATAGATCATCATTTGCCTTTTCATCATCTAGTGTTCACGTCTGGCAACATTTTCATTCATCTTTGAGACAAGTTTCTCTGGTATATAGACTTTATTTGCTCAAATTGTCCCTTATTTGCCTCAGTTTGGTAGGAAAATAATTACAGTAAAGACTTCTTAGGCATCTAATTCAACCAAGAGAGGAGGCTTTCATCTAGATCAGTGGTTCTAAAAAAGGGGTGATTTTGCCCCCAGGAGACATTTGCCATTATCTGGAGACATTTTTGTTTGCCACAAACAAACAGGGGAAGTGGGGCTTAGTCCATTTGTGTTGCTATAACAAAGTACGGTAGAAGGGTTGTTTGTTTATGTGGTTCTGGGTAAGGAACCCAGGGTCTCATGTATTCTTGGTAAATACCACTGAGCTATACCCTCAGCCTCTGTAGATGGACAGTGTATAAAGAAAAAAATTACTCACTTTCTAGGGGTTGGACAGTTTAAGAACAAGGCACTGGCAGGTTAAGTTTCTGATGAGGGCCTTTTTTTGTTGTCTTCAGGTGGCAGAGGAGGTAAAAACTGTGTCCTCACATGGCGGAAGGAAGGATCAAAAAAGGGAACCAAGTTTGTGTGAAACTTCTTTTATGAATGCCTTAATCCCATGCATGAGAAAACATCTCTCATGACCTAATCACATTCTAAAAACTTCACTTCTTAATACTATTGAATTGAAGAATATGTTTCAATATGAATTTCAGAGACATGAATGTGCCAACCATAGCAAAGGCATGAAGCCAGAGACACTATTAAATGTCCTATAATTCATAAAGTGGGCCCTCACAACCAAGAATCATCTTGTTCAAATGTCAATTGTGCCCAGGTTGAGAAATCCTGATCTACCCTTAAGAAATTCTAGATTTTAAGTTGTTATGGTTTGATTTTAAAATGTCTCCTAATGATCATGTGTTCAAATGCTTGGTCCCCAAGTGGTAGTGCTATCTGTGGAGGCTGTGAAACTTTGGGAGGTGGGACCTAGCTTGTAGAAGTAGATCACTAGGGGTAGACTTTTGGAGGTTTTATGCAGACTCCTGGTTTCAGTAAGCTTTCTCTTCTCTTGATCCACCATGATGTGAGATCCTCTGCCACAGGCTCTCCCACCAGATGCTGCCATGATGCATCCTTGTCACTGGGGATTGAAACCCTCTGAATCATGAACCAAAATAAACCTACCCTTCCTCTAAGTTAGTCTGATAGTTATTTTGCTATAACAATGCACAAGCTAACTAACATATAAGCTTTGTTCCTCCTTGGTCCCAGATGGTTTTAAATGACTTTTAAAAATTCTTTTAAAGTCTAACAGGTCATAGTTATGCTCTTAATGTGAAGACTTTCATATCAAAATGTCAAGGCCTTAACATTTGGTCTCATACATTTCATTTTTCCAGTTCATGAAACTTAACACATTCCAGTTGAATATTTCTCAAAATATAGTTCTTAGGCCACTGGTGGATGACAAGGATTCCCCTGGAAAGATATAAACTAACATAAAAATGTAATTCTTCACATCAGTCTTTCTATGTGCTTCACATGAAATTCCATAGACTTTAATTTTATTTCATTAGCTCCACAGAACTTTGGAACTTTCTACCAGGAAGGGCAAGGAGTAGAGTCAACAGCTGTGGAATCTTTGAGTCTTCCCTAAATCATCCTCAATCAGGAAGAAGAGTTTTGGAAGGCACTGCTATTGAAACTGTCCTTTTAACAGTTCCTCCTGTCCAGTTTCCTACCCAAATGGATGTGTCCATTCTTTTGTCTACTACTCTTTACCTACACAGATCTTCACCTTCCTTCAAGACCCACTCCAAGTCTTCTCACGCTGATTGATATTTTATTTGCACATTTATTAACACATTGAGAATCTATTAAACACCACTGCTTTCATGCTAGTAGCTGGGGACAGAGGAACCACCCCCCAAACAGAGCTCCTTGAGTAGCTCAATGTCTGTTGGAGGAATTCTGGCTTGTTAGTGGTTCCCCTTTTCTGCACCCCATAATGTAATATTTGATCATATTCTGGTGCTTATGACTCTCAATTTGACTTCTATGTGCTAATTTCTCCTATTAAACCATAACAAAATCGCTTTTCAAGCTAGAGTTGCCAGGTAAAATCCAGAACACCTATTAAATTTGTATTTCAGATAAAGACCATAATATTTTAATACAAGTATGTTAAAAATGTTGAATGGCACATATTTATATTAAATTTATTTTCATTGCTCATGTGAAATTCAAATTTAAATCAGGCATTGTGGTGCATGCCTATAATCACACCAACAGGGAGGCTGAGGTAGGAGAATTATGATTTCAAAGCCAGCCTGGGCTATATAGAGAGACTCTGTCTCAAATAAATGAATAAATGAATGAAATGAGATGAAATGAAATTCAAATTTAACTGGACAGTTTTTAGTGTTATTTGCTAAATCTGGAAACCCTGTTTAGGGCAAAGACTCTCCAATATTTTCCCTACATCTCCAAGGGCATGTGACAAAAAGCTGGATGTGGTCAATATACAAACAGGCATCAGTTGTCTTACTCTTTTGAGCTAGATAGACAATGAAAATATTCTTCCTCTGAAAGTAGGAACAGTGAGTAATTTGTTCTAATTCATGTTCACATTATAATTAAATCAATTATGAGCTGAAGGAAGGGGCAGCCTTCCGGGAAATGGTGGTGTTTCCAATATGACTTCTACAATATCAGATTAGGAGAAAAGAGAATCCAGGTTTTAAGAATTTTTTTTCTGGTAGGATAGGGTGGATGGGCACCGAGAAAACAATCTGAGAAGCTGGACTTTATGAGGAAGAATGCAGCATCAGGATTGGAGAAAGACTCATCAACAACCTGCGTTATGCAGAGCACACAACTCTGCTTGCTGAAAGTGAAGAGGATTTAAAACATTTACTGATGAAGATCAAAGATCATAGCCTTCAATATGGGTTACGACTAAACATCAACAAAACAAAAATCCTTACGACTGGGTCAGCACGCAACTTCACAATAAATGGAGAAAAGATTGAGGTTGTCCAAGATTTTGCTTTGCTTGGCTCTATAGTCAACACCTGTGGAAGCAGCAGTCAATAAATCAAGAGACATATTGCTCTGGGAAAAGTTGTGGCAAAAGATCTCTTTAGAGTATTGAAAAATAAAGACGTCACATTGAAGATGAAGGTGCACCTGACTCATGCCATGGTATTTTCAGTGGCATCACATGGTTGTGAAAGTTGGACATTGAACAAGGGAGACAGGAAAAGAATTGATGCTTTTGAACTATGGTGCTGGAGATGTCTATTGAATATACCACTGACTGCCAAAAGAACCAACAGATTTGTCCTAGAAAAAGTGCAACCAGAGTGCTCCTTGGAAGCAAGGATGGCCAGATTGTGTGTTACATATTTTGGACATGTAGTGAGGAGAGACCAATCCCTGGAGAAAGACATCATGTTTGGGAGAGTGGCAGGTCAATGAAAAAAGGAAAACCTTCCACCAGATGGATTGACACAGTGTCTGCAACAATGGGTTTAAACATAAATAAGATCATGTGCCTGGCACAGAATCGGGAAGTGTTTCGATCTTCTGTACATAGGGTAGCTATGAGTCAGACTTGACTCGATGGCACCTAACAACAACAAGGGTGGATGGGAGTTTGTTTTCAGTCCATTTCATTCAAAACCTGAGTTTTACATAAGGTATTTGCAGTGTACGTTGGTAACGTAGGGAAACAATTTATTCTAACCTCAATTACTTGGATAATTAATCATGAAAATTTAATCTCAAGTAGTATTTCTTTTATCTAGAACTTTGGTATTAATGAACATTATTCTGTTTCTACAGTAAGCATTATAACTGAATTCTAGCACTGATAAAATGACTTGACCTGAATGCTAAGAAAGCATGGCTATTGCCAAATAACATCCATCCTGAGGTCAGCAGGTCAGTTTCTATTTGCAACACCAGCTATGAGTATTGCTTTGTGGATCTGGAAAATGCTCAGTTACTGGGAATTGGTTGGTGCATTTGCCAGCTGTTGTCACCATAGCAGAAAAACTAACCCAAACAAACTTATGGGGAAAGAGGTTTATGGTTAGATGATGGTTAGAGAATCAGTTCATAATGGAGATATGGCAGGCATGGTAGGAAGCAGGGTCCATGGCATGTGACCTTATCTCTTCAGAAGCAAGAAAGTGGGTCTGGGATAAAAACCTCCAAAGGCTCAACCCTAATGACATCATTTTCACAAAGCTAAGACTTATCTCCAAAGTTCCATGACCTCCACAAACAATGTCAACACCTGGGGACGAAACATTAAACACATGACCTTTGGAGGACACTTTATATTTAAACCATGACTGCTGGTGAATCTCCCACACATAGCAACATACTATGACACATGGGACCAATAGTTACACAAAATTCTAGGACAGCTTCATAGCATCTGGATGTTTTCACACTTGATTTGCAGAGTCAGAGATACGAGGTTCTGTTGTTGTTGTTGTTGTTAGGTGCTGTCAAGTTGGGTCCAACTCATAGCAACCCTGTATACAATCGAACAAAACACCTCTTAATTCTGTGCTAGGCAAGTGATCTTTTTTATGTTTTAGCCCATTGTTGCAGCCATGGTGTCAATCCATCTAATTGAGGATCTTCCTTTTTTTGCATTGACCTGCTACTCTCCTAAACATAATGCCCTTCTCTAGGGATTGGTCCCTGCTGACAACATGTCCAAACTATGTAAGACACAGTCTAGCTATCCTTGCTTCCAAGGAGCACTCTGATTGCACTTCAAGGATGAATCTGTTGGTTCTTTTGGCAGTGCATGGTATATTCAATATTCATCTCCAGCACCATAGTGCAAAGGTATCAATACTTCTCCTGTCTCCCTTATTCAACATCTAGCTTTCTCAACCTCATGTGACTGAAAATACCATGGCATGAGTCAGGTCCACTTTCATCTTCAATGTGACATATTTACTTTTCAATACTTTAAAGATGTCTTTTGTCAAATAGGTATTATAGTTTTCAGGGGGTCTGGGGTTTAGCTCAGTTAGTAGAGTGTTTGCTCTGTGCTCTCTGAGACCATGGGTTCCATCCCTAGCACTGCAAAAATGGAAGGTGGACCTGACAGCCCACTCCCAAAGCAATCCCAAACCCTACTGAAAACCCTATGAATAGCAGAGAAGCACTGACATAGAGCCAGACATGGCACACTGTTGGGGAGTGTTTTGTTCTGTCGTACATAGGGTCGCTATGGGCCAGACCCAATTCAATTGTACCTAAAAAGAACAACAAATTGTTTTCAGGAGGAAAGGGTGTCAGAGATGAGATTATCTCTCTTGCTTTCAGGTGACTGCTGCAGGGAGGGCATAGGGAGGTTTAGATCATTTGGCTCCAAAGGTCTTTTGAGCTCTGAAGATGACTCATATCATCAGTCCTCTTAAGACTGAGAAGTATTAACTTATCTGTCTTAAGTAGGTGGAAAGCTTTATTTGTACTCATTCTAGGTAATACCCAGGCAAAGAACAAAAAAACAAAATGATTTACTAGAATGAAGAAGATAGAAAAGGTTTATTTTCTGTAGAATATGGTAAATCAACCTAGTTGTATAAATTTATCAACTGATGAGCAATTTTGAAGGTATTTGAGAATATTAAAAGATGCATAATAA
Organism: Pedetes capensis; assembly: GCA_007922755.1. Classification (NCBI taxonomy): domain Eukaryota; kingdom Metazoa; phylum Chordata; class Mammalia; order Rodentia; family Pedetidae; genus Pedetes; species Pedetes capensis. The sequence continues at coordinate 22,699 of VMDO01023027.1, forward strand.
AATTATAGTCAACATATTTTTAAACGTTTTATTCTGGAAAATTTCATAAACGTACACAAGTAGAAAGACGAGTACGGTGAATTATCCATGTACCCATTACCCACCTTCAATATCTATTACTGTTTGGCCAGTTTTATTTTATCTATAGATACCACCCCTTTTTGTTGCAATATTTTCAAACAAACATCAGGCATTATGTGATTTTCCCCTCAAATATTTAAATATCCATCTGTCACTGATGAGGACATTTTAAATATAACCACTATGCCCTTATGACATACATCAAAATGAACAATAATTACTTCATATCAGCTAGTAGCAAACCTGTATTCAACTATCTCCAGTTATTCTCAAAATGTTGTTGTTGTTGTTGTTGTTGTTGTTGTGTGCCATCGAGTCGGTATCCAACTCATAGCAACCCTCCTGGCTGACTATTTCGGGATTGCCTTGGGAGTGGATTGCCAGGTCCCTCTCCCAATTTTGCAGTGCTGGGAATTGAACTTGGGACCTCAGAGAATGCAGCGCAGTGCTCTACCAACTGAGCTAAATCCCAGCCCACATTCCCAAATAGGGTATTTAATCAGTTTGAAAACAAGTCTACATGCTGCAATTGGTTGAGTATAATTGAATATTTCTTTGTTGAACAACTTAGAAAACATTCTAGGATATCAGAAAATCTTGAGATTTGTAGTATGATAATAAATATACTAAAAATGCCCCCCATGTGTCTGTCAGTTTGCCATATTGTGGGGAGTTGTGTGTTGCTGTGATGCTGAAAGCTACGCCACTGGTATTACAGATACCAGCAGGGTCACCCATAGTGGGCAGTTTTCAGATGAGCTTCCAGACTAAGACAGACCAGAGAGAAAGACATGATTAATGATGCATTCCAGAAATAATTAGCTATTGAAAACTCTACGAATAGTAGAGAAAACACTGTCAGATATAATGCTAGAAAATGAGTACCTCAGGCTGGAAGGCACTCAAAAGACGACTGGGGAAAAGTTGCCTCCTCAAAGTTGTTGTTGTTGTTGTTGTTGTTAGGTGCCGTCGAGTAGAGTCCGACTCATAGCGACCCTATGTACAGCAGATCGAAACACTTGCCAATTCTGTGCCAGGCAAACGATCTTATTTATGTTTAAGCCCATTGTTGCACACATTGTGTCAATCCATCTGGTGGAGGGTTTTCCTCTTTTGCGTTGACCTGTCATTCTCCCAAACATGATGTCCTTCTCCAGAGATTGTTCTCTCCTGACTACATGTCCAAAATGTATAAGACACAGTCTGACCATTTTTGCTTCCAAGGAGCACTCTGGTTGCACTTCTTCTAGGACAGATCTGTTGGTTCTTTTGGCAGTCCGTGGTATATTCAATAGACGTCTCCAGCACCACAATTCAAAAGCATCAATTCTTTTTCTGTCTCTCTTGTTCAATGTCCAGCTTTCACAACCATATGATGCCACTGAAAATACCATGGCATGAGTCAGACACACCTTCGTCTTCAATGTGACATCTTTGCTTTTAAATACTCTAAAGAGATCTTTTGCTACAGCTTTTCCTAGAGCAATGCATCTTTTGATTTCTTGACTGCTGCTTCCATGGGTGTTGACTATAGAGCCAAGCAAAGCAAAATCTTGGACAACCTCAATCTTTTCTCCATTTATTGTGAAGTTGCATGCTGACCCAGTCGTACGGATTTTTGTTTTGTTGATGTTTAGTCGTAACCCATATTGAAGGCTATGATCTTTGATCTTCATCAGTAAATGTTTTAAATCCTCTTCACTTTCAGCAAATAGAGTTGTGTCATCTGCATAACGCAGGTTGTTAATGAGTCTTCCTCCAATCTTGATGCCGCATTCTTCCTCATAAAGTCCAGCTTCTCGGATTATTTGCTCAGCGTAAAAATTGAAGAGATAGGGTGAAAGTATACAGCCCTGATGCACACCTTTCTCAACTTTAAACCACTCAGTGTTTCCTTGTTCTATTTGAACAACTGCCTCCTGGTTCATGTACAGATTTCTCATAAGCACAGTTAGGTGCTCTGGCATTCCCATTTTCCGAAGTGTTATCCATAATTTGTTGTGATCCAATCAAATGCTTTTGTGTAGTCAATAAAACATAGATAGACATCTTTCTGATATTCTCTGCTTTCAGCTAATATCCACCTCACATCAGCAATGATGTCCCTAGTTCCCCACCCTCTTCTGAATCCCGCTTGATTTTCCAGTAATTCCCTGTCTATATACTGCTGCAGTCGCTTCTGAATGATCTTTAGTAGAATTTTGCTGTTGTGTGATATTAATGATATTGTCCGATAGTTTGCACGTTCAGTTGGTGGCGCACACCAGTAATCAACTTGCTGTGGAGGATGAGGCAGGAGGATCGCGAGTTCAAGGACAGCCTGGGCAACACTCCTCAAAGTAGAGTCTACCTTAATGACAGATATGGAGTAAAACCCCTGAGACTTCCATTTGTTGATGTGGCATGACTCAAAATGAGAAGGAACAACTATAAACATCCTCTAATAATTGGAATGTGCAATGTTCATAGTATGAGTCTAAGAAAATTAGAAATTGTCAAAAGGGAAATGGAATGCATAAACATTGACATCCTAGGCATTAGTGAGCTAAAATGGACTAGCATGGGCCATTTTAAATCAGATAATCATGTGGTCTACTATGTTGGGAATGACATATTAAAGAGAAATGGGGCTGCATTCACCATCCAAAAAGACATCTCAAGATCTGTCCTGAAGTGCAATGCTGTCAGTGATAGAATAATATCCATATACCTATAAGAAAGGCCAGTTAGTATGACTATTATTCAAATTTATGCACTTACCACCATGGCCACAAATGAAGACAGGGAAGAGTTTCACCAGCTTCTGCAGTCTGAAATAGATGACACATGCAATCAGGATGTACTGATAATTACTGGTGACTGGAATGCAAAAGTTGGAAACAAAGAAGATAACTCAGTATTTGGAAAACATGGCCTTGGTGACAGAAACGATGCTGGAGATCACATGATAGAATTTAGTCAGACCAATGACCTTTTCATTGCAAATATGTTTTTTCACCAACAAAAACAGTGACTGTACACATGAAAGTCACCAGGTGGGACATACAGGAACTAAATTGACTACATTTGTGGAAAGAGATGATGGAAAACCTCAGTATCAAAAGTCAGATCAAGACCAGGTGCTAATTGTGGGTCAGACCATCTACTGCTCATAGGCATATTCAGACTGAAACTGAAGAAAATAAGAACAAGTGTATAAGAACCAAAGTATGACCTTGAGTATACTCCACTGAGTTCAGAGACCTCTGTGGGTCACCTCTCCCCACAGCCAGGACAGGGGTAGCTCTCCTCCTCCCACCGGGGCCAGGGCCCCCCACCATGGGGACTGGTGAGGCATGGCAGACAGAGTCAAGGATGGATGGTTTCAGGATGCCTTCAGTACAGATTTTATTGTACAGCTCCTTTAAAGAAACAAAGCCCTCAAGCCTGCCCTTCAGGATAGTGGAAGTGTCATGGCTCTTGAGTGTTGCAGCTCTGCCTCCGGTGCTGGGTCTGGAGGCTCTTTGTCTTCAGTGGTGGGCCGGGGGCCCTAGGGATGTCCCCTGTGAAGTCTGGCTTCTTCTCTGCTGCTGTTGGTTCCCAATGTTCTCCTTTTCTGTCCGGCAATGGAGTGGCCTCTGCAATGGCAGGCAGACCTCTCTTGGTCTGGTGAGCTCGACCTCCATGGTAATGGGGAGGCAGGTCTGTGCAGGAGTATGGCGTGGCTCAGATAGTGATGGAACGGCCTCTGCGATGGCAGGCAGTATCCTTTCTTCATCTGACACTGGTGTGGTCCATCCGTGATGGAGTGTCAGAGCATATCAGCAGCAAACAACCCCCCCCCAAGCAGGAAGCTAGCACCCAGCAGCTCTCAGCATCACCATCAGCAGCCTCACATGCAGAGCAAGCTTTGTTTATCTAGTCTTTGGGTAACTGCCTTAACTGCCTCAGGAGGGCAATCAGGTGGGGGTGCAAGGGGCTGGGTGCAACCAATTAGGACTGACATTCAAATAGGGTGAAACCAGATGTCACTCCTTGGGCCATCAAGGGGAGATCCTTGATTGCCAATCAGGGGGCAAGATGAGGGTTGGATATAGCCAATTAGATACCAGGGGGTCCAAGTGGGCTAGATAAGCCCCTATCCCAATCCTCTATATCCCCTGAGGCTATCCCATAATATTCCCTACATCAACTGTGGGGGGACACTTTAAGAGAAAAAGGGGCACTGTTCCTTTAAAAAAGAAAAAAGGGGCGGATATAGGGAATAATGTCTCTATGAAGGCAAGCCCTACAGCAGTTTTCTTGGTAGTTGTGTTGAAGTCCTTTATTTTAAGCTGGTGGGATTTAAACCAGATCCTGAAGTGAAAGCTCTTTTCTCTTCCATGGCCCCCTACTTTTCTCTATTCTTCCATCCTGTCTCAATTACACTCTTTGAATATATACATTTTTATTTGTCAATTATATTTCAATAAGAATGGAAAAAATAAAATAAAAATACATGTTTTTATAGCTGATAAGATAAATTCTTGGCCTCCTCTTATTTTTGCTCTTCTTTTTTAGGGTCTCTAAATATTTTATGGCAAAACTATCTCTATTTTCAGAACTTCTATAGAAAACTTGATATATCAGCAGAAAAGCTGTTGCAAGTGACAAGACATTTTAATAAAGTAATGGGTTATAAAATAAATACACCAAAATTAAGATCCTACTCTAAAAGAGGGAGAAGGACCTGGCAACCCACTCCCCCCAAACAATCTGCCATTGAGAACCCTATGAATAGCAGAGAAGCAGTAATGATACTGTTTCACCTGCTGTATGTAGGGTTGCTATGAGTTGGATACCAACTCGATGGCACCTAACAGCAACAACAACAATTCTAAAAGAGGAACACTATCACATATTACAGATATAATGAAAAAAAAGTAAGTGAGAGAAAATACCTACGCATAAAGTTAACAAGATGCATTCAGAACCCTGTCCCTAGACTCAATCCCCACAAGTTAAGGGCTTAGTCTCATAAGGCTGTCCCCACTTCAGGTACTAATTGCAAGTCCTGGACCATCTATACTTCATATGGACTGACTGTAAATTAGGTGTTTCCACAACCTCTTCTTCAAGTTTAGGAATTTGCTACAACAGTTCACAGAATTCAGGAAGTCACTTTACCTACATTTCTGGTTTGTTATAAAGGACATGGGTGAACTGCTGGATGAAGAAGTACACAGGGCAAGGTCTGGAACGGTCTTGAGTGCAGGAGCTTCTGTCTTCATGGAGTTGAGGTGCATCACCCTCTTGGCACATGGATGTGTTCACCAACTGAGAAATTTGCTGCACTCCATTGCTTAGGGACTTTTATGAAGGTTTCATTATGTAGACTTGATTGATTAAATCACTTACCATTGCTGATTAATTCAGTCCTTAGTCCTTCTCTCCTCCCTGGACATTGGGAAATGGGGTTGAAATTTCCAGCCAAGAATATGTCTTATAGGAAGAACTACTTTTCTTATCTGATGACTATGATCACCAGACTTGATTGTAATCATTATCTGGAGTCTACATGATGAAAATATCTATTTATTATAAAACATGGAGAGATTATTTAACTCAAAGCTACATAAATGCAGCCAAAGAATAGATTAGGCATCAGTGAGCTCACATTATAAAATTAGAATTATATAAATCAGAAAATTTCATTGAAAATAACCATTCAAGAATCAATTAGTATACAGGGGGCTCTAATATTATTATTATTATTTTGTATGGGGTACTGGGGAACTGAACCCAGGGACTCACACAAGCTTTTGCAAGTGCTCTATCACTGAGCTGCACCCTCAGCCCATTTTTTACTTTGCATTTTGAGACAGTCTCGCTAAGTTATGCAAGCTGCCTCTGGCCTCGAATTTGCAATCTTCTTGCCTCTATCTCCCAAGTTGCTTGGATTATAGGCATGTGTCACCACCTGATATTCTTGGGAAATATCTGTTCTAATAGTCTCATTTTCTAGAGCTAACTTTTGTGTGTGTGTGGTGCTGCAGATGGAACCCAGGCTCTGATACATGCTATATTCAAGGGCTCTACCACTGAGCCACACCCCTAGCCCTGAATGTTTTGTTGTTTGCCCTTGCTCTGTGGGTACCATACAGTTCTTGCCACATTATATGTTCAGATATGTCTCTCCTTATTTAGGACTCTATTTATGATTTGTAGAAATATTCTTATCTCAGCATCAGTAACTGTAAAAATATTTCACTTTGGATACAGATCCATTGACACTTATAAGGCACACAAAGGTCTCATTTTGCTTTGACATTCTCTACATGTCGGAGATGGTCTCTGTCTTTTTGAAGACTTGCAGCTTGGCATCTCATACATTCTGGGTCCAGTGCTTATGTGTTGCATCCTATGTTCCCTGTCCTGATAGTGCTAGGACAATGAAGTTATAAGGCAAACAGCAATACTTGTGCTCTTTGGGTTGAAAGTCTTTTTTTTTTTTTTTTCAGTACTGGTTGGGGATTGATCCTAGGGCCTAGCATATACTTTACAAGTGCTCTACCACTGCGATGCACCCCCAGCCCATTTATAATTTTTATTTTGAGACTAAGTTATTTAGGCAGCCTCTGGCCTTGAACTTGCCAGCCTCCTGCCTCTGCCTCCTGAGTCGCTGGATTACAGGCGTGTGGCACTGCACCTAAGTACAGAGTCATTTTTCTGTCCATCTCTACCTTATCTCAATGTGCCAACTCACTGCATCCATATAGCTTTTGGGCTGTTAAGGTAAATCCCGAACAATCACTTGCCATCTGGCTTCTTCTCTGCTGACTCCACTTTATTCCATTCCTGACAAGTCCACTGGGCCAGGGGTAAGTCTTTCCTTTGGCATCTTAAACCAGCCTAAGGACTTTTGAGTTAGATCTAGATTCTTTAGCCCAACTTTCTGCGAAAGGCCTTGTCTTGTATTGAAATAGGCTCCTCCCAACTCTTGGGTTGCAGGAGAATGTAATTCCCCCCCTAAGCAACTCCTTGAGGGTAAGAGCAAGGTGTTGGCCCATTGGCGAGTCTCCTGCTGTTTTCTTGTTGCCCTTGAGGAGGAGATTTGGATCCTAGTTGAAGGTTAATTCTCCACTGCACAGAACCAGGGGGCTTAAACCACTTCCAATCGAACATTATTAAAGCACTGTTCTGCTTGAAAGGGCTGGGCCCTTTCATGATTTTATCCCTCACTGCAAAAAAAGATCTACAGAGTAGTTGGGGAAAAAAAATGGTAAGATAGTATCTGGTCAACTGTGTTCTCCATGGTCTGCCTTTTTATTGAAACCTCCTGTGGCATCATAACAGACTCACCAAAATATCCGTTAATGAAAAGCTGGACTGCAAGAAAGAAATAATAAGGACGTTTTATCTCTTTGCCAGTCTTCTAATGAAAAAAAAATGAAAGCAAAGCGTGTTCATTTTAATTGATGAAAGAAACATGGATTTCATGAAGCTGAAAAGGCAAATAGACCCTGCTAGGGGCAAATATAGCATTCCTCTGCACATCTCAGGTAGAGGTGTTGAGCATTGCTCTGAGGGAACATAAATTAGGTTTCTGGTAATTATCCATTTTCATATCTAGTTTTCTAATGATGGACACAATGTCTGACACAGAGTTGGTGCTCAATAAATTATTCTTGAATGGATGAATAAAAGATAATGAGTTATCCCTTTCTGCAGGAATTTATTATCTAGCTGGGAACAGAAGACAAAAATACACACAATAGCACATGATGCCTATTTTATTCATTGTTAATCATTCGTTATTATGTTATTATTTGCTATTAGTTTGTGGTGTTTGTGAGATGTCCTGAAGGTAATCAAAGATGTTTTTTTCTGCACCAGCCTGTGTCCATTTCTTCCAATGCTCCAGCCTCAGGTTTGCCTCCCAATTTTGTACTTGCTGTTTACTCTGCCTGGAGTGCTTGTCTTCCTCAGTAGTTGATGAACCTGTATTCATCCCAGTAGAAATGTCATTTCTTCCTGGAAGTCCTTCATGATTGGCTGGGCTAGGTTATCTAGCCCTGCTATATGTTCCAGAGAAACATTTGTAATTACACTTATAACCACTCTTCCTAGATGTCATTCCTAATGGAGTGTGAGCCCCATGGGGGCAGGAGAAGCTTCTGTTTTGTTCTTCCTTTCCCCAGGGCTCAGCATAGCAGGTATTCAATAGATGCTGGTATAATAAACAGACACTGTGTTAGACCATTTTATTTTACTATAACAAAATAGTTGAGGCTGGGTAATTTCTAAAGCAAAGAGGTTTATTTTGGCTCACAATCCTGAAAATCCAGGAGTATGGTTCTTATATCTGCTTCGATTCTAATGAGGACCACATGCTCCTCCATGCATGACAGAAAAGCAGACGAGGAAGCAGGTAGGTATAGAAGAGGTATGTGTGCAAGAGACATGAGGCGACGTGGCAGAGTCACTTTAATTGGTTTGTTTTTGGTTTTATGAGAAAAGGTCTCACTGTGCAGCACAGGCCATCCTGGAACTCGCTACGTAGACCAGGCTGGCCTCAAACTCATGCTGACCATCCTCCTGCTTCAGCCTTCCAAGTTTTGGTATTGCAGGCATGCATCACCATGCCTGACTCAGAGGCTTGCTTTATAAAAATCCACTCTTGTGATAATTAACTTACTCTCTGGGGGAACTACATTAATCCCTTCATGAGAGTGGAGCTCCCATGACCTAAGACCTAAGGTCCTAAAGGTCAAACCATATCTCAGGGCCATCACTTTGAGTAATTAAGCTTCAACACGCATTTTTGTAGGGACAAACCATGTTCAAACCAGTGTAGATATACTAAGTAGGGGCTCTAGCACATGGAACTGGATCTGGAAGTAATGGGGAAGCAGAGGCCCGGAGTAGCACTCAAAGAGTGTGGTCCCTGGCCAGTAGCATTGGCACCACCCAGAGCTGGTTGTAAATGTGCTTCCTCAGTCCCTACCCCAGCCCTGGGTGATTTGTATGCATGTTCAAGCTTAAGAAGCACTTTTTTCATCTAGCCACATGATGCAGAGGAAGAAGACAGAGTTTAGGAATTATCCCACCAAGGAAACTGAGGGCCTTAAACAGGCCTGTATGACTGCCTGTTTGTGGGGACAAGAAGTGGCTGCAGACACCCTTTAAGGGCTCCTGTTTCCTCTACCATCAAGGCCTGAATTCTAATGCAACCCATTTGTATTACTTCATAGGACACAAGGTAACTGATTACCTTTGTGTGGGAGAAAATGTTATCTGCCAGTGAATCTTCTTCAGACATCATGGGACTCTGGTCTTTCTCTTGGCCTCCTTGTCAGGTGGATATAGGGAAGGGACAGTCAGTCTGCCTTGGACTCACAGCCTTAGTTACCCAGGCCCCTGGCTTACTGTACATAGCTGTAACCAAAACAAAAGAGATTTCAAGCAGATCCTAGAAGGATCCTCTCCACTTGTCCCACCCTATCTGACTCGTGATACACTCATAGGCTGGGTGAGAGGGCAGAGTGTCCACAGCTTCAAAGTCCGCAGCTTCAGGACCTTGTGGACTGAGATAGATACTGTAGGGCATGGCAAGGAAGAGTTGGATTCAGCGAGTGGGGTGGGATGAGTGGAGGTTTGCTTTAGGATCTTCTCAGTTTAGCAATTCACTGGAGCCAGCCCCTCCCTAGCTCCTT
>VMDO01023028.1:0-15631 GCA_007922755.1 Pedetes capensis
TGTTCTTCCCTTTTGGTTTTCTGCCTCCAGCTCCTTGCACATGTCATTATAATATTCGTTTTGGTCTTCTCGAGCTGCCTTCTGAAATCTTCTGTTTAGTTCCTTAATTTCATCTTGTCTTCCTTTTACTTTGGCTGCTTGACATTGAAGGGCAAGTTCTACTGTCTCTTTTGACATGTAATTTGGTCTTTTCTTTTTTCTTGTCTTTTTAAGAACTTTTTGCTTCCTTCTTGAATGATATCTTTCATGTCATGCCACAACTCTTCTGGTCTCCTGTCATTTGTGTCTAATCATTAAAACTATTTTTCAGGTGGTCTTTGAACTCAGGTGGGATATACTCAAGGTCATACCGTGGCTCTCGTATACTTGTTCTAATTTTCTTCAGCTTCAGTTTGAACTTGCATATGAGAAGTTGATGGTCTGATCCACAGTCAGCACCTGGTCTGGTTTTGACATTTTGTACAGAGCTTTTCCATCGTCTCTTTGCACATATGTAGTCAATTTGATTCCTGTATGTTCCATCTGGTGAAGTCCATGTGTATAGTCTCCATTTATGATGTTGAAAAAATGTATTTGCAATGAAAAGGTATTGGTCTGACAAAATTCTATCACGTGCTCTCCAGCTTCGTTTCTGTCACCAAGACCATGTTTTCCAACTACTGAGCTTTCTTCTTTGTTTCCACCCTTTGCATTCCAGTCACCAGTGATTATCAGTATGTCTTGATTGCATGTTTGATCTATTTCAGATTGCAGCAACTGATAGAAATCTTCCCTTTCTTCATTTGTGGCCTTAGTGGTGGGTGCATAAATTTGAATAATAGTCATATTAACTGGCCTTCCTTGTAGGCATATGGATATTATTCTATCCCTGACAACATTGTATTTCATGACAGATCTTGAAATGTCTTTTTTGATGATGAATGCAACCCCATTTCTCTTTAGTTTATCATTCCCAGCATAGTAGACCATATGATCGTCTGACTCAAAATGGCCTATGCTGGTCCATTTTAGCTCATTGATGCCTAGAATGTCAATGTTTATGCTCTCCATTTCTCTTTTAACAATTTCTAATTTGCCTAGATTCATACTACGTACATTCCATGTTCCAATTATTAATGGATGTTTGCAGTTGTTTCTCCTCATTTTGAGTCGTTCCACATCAGCAAATGGAGGTCCCTGGGATTTTACTCCATTTCTGTCATCACCGTAGACTCTACTTTGAAGAGGCAATTCTTCCCCAGTAGTCTTTTGAGTGCCTTCCAACCTGGTGGCCTCATTTTCCGGCACTGTATTTGTCAGTGTTTCTTTTCTATCCATAGGGTTTTCAATGGCTAGTTGTTTCAGGAGTGGTTCGCCAGGTCGTACTCCCTAGTCTGTCTTAGTTTGGAAGCTCAGCTGAAAACCTGTCCACCATGGGTAACCTCACTCATATCTGAGGTACCAGTGGCAGAGCTCTCAGCCTCATCGCAACACACAAGCCCCCACAGTGCGGCAAACTGACAGGTGTGTGGGGGCATTTGTTATTAGTTCTTTTTTTAATTTTGGCCATTCTTACTGGAGTGAGATAGAATCTCAGTGTTGTTTTGATTTGCATTTCCCTAATGGCTAGGGATTTTGGGCATTTTTTCATTTGTTTCTTTGCCATTCATACTTCTTAATTTGAGAACTGTTTAGTTCCATTGCCCATTTATTTGTTGGGTTATTTGTTATTTTGGTGTTTGATTTCTTAAGTTCTTTGTAAATTCTAGAAATTTGTCCTCTGTCAGATGTGTAGGATGCAAAGATTTTCTCCTGTTCTGCAGGCTCTCCTTTACCTATCAATTGTTTTTTCAGTACCGAAGGTTTTTAGTTTTATGTAGACCCATTTGTTGAGTCTTGGTGCAGTTACCTGACCATATAGAATCTTTTTAAGGAAATGCATGCCAATACCTATGTGATGGAGCATGTTCCCTGTCTTTTCTTCTAGTAGTTTTAAGGTTTCTCCTTTTATGTTTTTGGTTTCTGATCCATTTTGAGTGTCACACCCACCCACCCACCCAGTGGCCCCCAGTTTACACTCCCAGCAACTGGAAAAAGAAACCAAGGCAAAATGGAAAATCTCTCACACAGATTGAGGGATACAGGTCTACTTTCATTCTTCTGCAAATGGATACACAAATTTCCCACCACCATTTATTGAAGATACTATCTTCTCCAATGAATGTCCTTAGCTCCTTTGTCAAAGATCAGGTTGCTTTATTTGTGTGAGTGTATCTCTGGGTTTTCAATTCTGTTCTATTGATCTTCACACATATTTTTGTCCCAGTACCAACCTGCTTTTGTCACTATGGCCGTGTAGTATAGTTTGATGTCAGGTATTGTGATGCCTCCTGCACTGTTTTTGCTGCTTAGAATTGTTTTGGTTATATGCAGTCTTCTGTGCTTCCATATGAGTTTTGGGATTGTTTTTTTCAATTTATGCAAAGTATGTCATTGGAATTTTGATGGGAATTACAATTAAACCTGTAAATTGCTTTTAGTTAGTGTAGTCATTTTCAAGATATTTATTCTTCTGATCCATGAGCAAGGGTAGTCTTTTCATCTTTAGTGTCTTCAGCTATTGCTTTTTTTAATGTTTTGGTGTTTGCATTATAGAGGTCTTTAGGGTCTTTTGTTAGATTGAGTCCTAAATATTTAATATTTTGATTGGCTATTGTGAAAAGTATTGTTGTCTTGATTTCCTTCTCTTCCTGTTCACTATTGGTGTAAATGAAAGCTACTGATTTTTTAGTGTTAATTTTGTATCTTGCTACTTTGCTGAAGGAACTAATTCGCTATAAGCGTTTTTTAGTGGAAATTTTAGGGTCTTTTAGGGATAGGAGCATGTCATCTGTGAATAAGGGTAGTTTGACCTTTTTTCTTCCTTTCTGTATTCCTTTAGTTTCTTTCTTTTGCCTGATTTCTCTGGCAAGCACATCAATCACAATATTGAACAGGAGAGGAGAGGGTGGACATCTTTGTCTTCTTCCTGAACTTAGAGAGAATAGTATCAATTTTTCCCCATGTAATATAATGTTAGCTATAGCTTTCTGATAGATGACCTTTATGATGTTGACATAGTTCCTTCTATGCCTAATTTCTTCCAGACTTTTATCATGAAGGGATGTTGCTCCTTGTCAAAGGCCTTCTCAGCATCTATTTATATGATCATGTGGTTTCTGTCTGCCAGTCTTCTGACATGTTGAATTACATTAGTTGATTTTTATGTTGAACCAGGCTTGCATCTGTTGAATGAAGCCCACTTGACTGTGACATATGTTCTTTTTAATGTGTTGCTGAATTTGATTTGCTAGAATTTTGTAAAAGATTTTTGCATCTATTTCATCAGGGATATTGGTCTATAGTTCTCTTTCTTTGTATAATCCTTCACTGTTTTTGGTTGTTGCTATTGTTAGGTGCCGTCAAGTTGGATCCAACTCATAATGACCTTATGTACAGCAGAACAAAACACTCCTTGAATCTTTGCCTGGCATATAATCTTATTTATGTATAAGCCCATTGTTGCAGACACTGTGTCAATCCATTTAGTTGAGGGTTTTCCTTTTTTTTTCTTTGACCTGCCACTCACCTGAACATGATGTCTTTCACCAGGGATTGTCCCTCCTGATGACATGTCCAAAATACTTAAGAAAAAGTCTAGCCATCCTTGCTTCCAAGGAGAATTCTGGTTGCACTTCTAGCACAGATCTGTTGGCTCTTTTAGTAGTCCATGGAATATTCAACAGTCTTCTCTAGCACCATAAATCAAAAACATCAATTCTTCTCCTGTCTCCCTTATTCAACATCCAGGTTTCACAACCATATGATGCAATTGGAAACGTCATGGCATGAGTCAGGTGCGCCTTTGTCTTCAATGTGACATCTTTACTTTTCAATACTTTAAAGAGATTTTTAGCCACAGCTTTTCCCAATGCAATGTGCCTTTTGATTTCTTGAGTGCTGCTTCCACAGTTGTTGATTGTAGAACTAAGTAAAGCAAAATCTTGGGCAACTTCAATCTTTTCTCCATTTATTGTGAAGTTGCATACTGATCCAGTTGTAAGGATTGTTATTTTGTTGATGTTGCATCACAATCCATACTGAAGGCTATGTTCTTTGATCCTCATCAGTAAATGTTTCCAATCCTCTTCACTCTCAGCAAGCAGAGTTGTATCATCTGCATAATGCAGATTGTTAATGAGTCTTCCTCCAATCCTGATGCCATGTTCTTCTTCATAAAGTTCAACTTCTCGTATTATTTGCACAGTATAGACATTGTAGAGGTATAGTGAAAGTATACAGCCCTGATGTACACCTTTCTCAACTTTAAACCAATCAGTCTTTCCTTGTTCTGTTTGAACAAGTGCCTCCTGGTCCATGTACAAATGAGGACAATTAGGTGCTCTGGTATTCCTTTTTTTGCAGTGTTATCCATAATTTGTTATGATCTACACAGTCAAATGCCTTTGCATAGTCAATAAAACATAGATAGATACCTTTTAGGTATTCTCTGCTTTTGGCTAATATCCATCTGACATCAGTGATGATATCCCTTGTTCCTCATCCTCTTCTGAATCCAGTTTGATTTTCTGGCAGTTCCCTGTCTATATACTGCTGCAGTTCCTTTTGAATGATCTTTTGTAAATTTTGCTTTTGTGATATTAATGATATCATTCCATAGTTTCCACATTTGGTTGGATCCTCTTTCTTGGGAATAGGAACAAATATGGATCTCTTCCAGTCAGTTGGCCAGTAGCTATTTTCCAAATCTCTTGGCATAAATACATTAGCACCTACAGTGCTGCATCTGTTTGTTCAAACATCTCTATTGGTATTCCACCAATTCCTGGAGCCTTGTATTTCACCAATTCCTTCAAGGCAGTTTCCACTTCATCCTTCAATACCACTGGTTCCTGATTATATGCAACCTCTTGAAGTGGTGGGTTATCCACCAAATCTTTTTTATATATCTGAGTATCTCTTCCATCTTCTTTTGAAGTTTCCTACATTGTTTAATATTTTCCCTGTAGAATAGAATCTTTCACTATTGCCACTAGAGGTTTGAATTTTTTCTTCAGTTCCTTAAGCTTGAGAAAATCAGAGCATGTTCTTCCCTTTTGTTTTTCTGTCTCTAGTTCTTTGTACATGTCATTAACATAGTTGATTTTGTCTTCTTAAGCTGCCCTTTGAGATCTTCTGTTTAGTTCCTTAACTTCATCACGTCTTCCTTTTACTTTAGCTGCTTGATGTTCAAGGGCAAATTCAGGGTCTCTTTTGACATGTAATTTGTTCTTTCTTTTTTTCCTATCTTTTTAATAACCTTTTGCTTTCCTCATGAATGATGTCTTTGATGTCCTACCATAACTCATCTGGTCTTCTGTCATTTGTATCTAGTGCAATAAACCTGTCTTGAGGTGGTCTCTGAACTCAGGTGGGATATACTCAGTGTCATACCTTGGCTCTTGTACACTTGTTCTAATTTTCTTCAGTTTCAGTTTGAACTTGCATATAAGCAATTGATGGTCTGAACTACCATCAGCACCTCATCTTGTTCTGAGCTTTTCCATCATCTCTTTCCACCAATATGGTTGATTTGGTTCCTGTATGTTCCATCTGGTGAAGTCCATGTGTATGTTATGTTATTGTTGTTGTTAGGTGTTGTCAAGTTGGATCGGACTCATAGTGACCCTATGTACAACATAATAAAACATTCCCTGACACTGTGCCAGGCACATGATCTTATTTATGTTTAAGCCCATTATTGCAGATATGGTGTCAATCCATCTAGTTGAGGGTTTTCCTTTTTTATTTGACCTGCCACTCTTCCAAACATGATGCTCTTCTCCAGGGGTTGGTCCCTCCTGACAACATGCCCAAAATATGTAAGATGAAATCTAGCCATCCTTGCTTCCAAGAAGCAGTCTGGTTGTTCTTCTAGTACAAATCTGTTTTTTTTTTTGGCAGTCTGTGGTATATTCAATATTTGTCTCCAGAACCATAATTCAAAAGCATCAATTTTTCTTCTGTCTGCTTTGTTCAATGTCCAGCTTTCAAAACCAAATGATGCAACTGAAGAGGCCATGGCATGAGTCAGGTGCACCTTCATCTTCCATGTGACATATTTACTTTTCAATACTTTTAAAAGGTCTTTAGCCACAGCTTTTCCCAAAGCAATGTGTCTTTTGATTTCTTGACTGCTACTTCCTTGGGTGTTGATTATAGAAGCAAGTAAAGCAAAATCGTGGGCAAGCTCAATATTTTCTTCATTTATTGTGAAATTACGTACTGACCTAGTTGTAAGGATTTTTGTTTTGTTGATATTGAGTCACAACCCATTCAGCTTCATAGCAACATGCCATCTCCGACAGTATGGCAAACTGACAGACATGTAGGGGATTGGTTTGGGTATTAGCGTGATACTGGCTTCATTGAATGAATTTGGAACTATACCTTTCTTTTCTGTTTTATGAAACAATTTGAGGACAATAGGTATTGATTCTTCTTTGAAAGTTTGATAGAATTCAGGTGTGAACCAGTTAGGTCCTGGGCTATTCTTTGTTGGGAGGTTTTTGATTATTGCCTCTAATTCAGTGGTTGTTATGGGTCTGTTTAATTTACTTATGTTGACATGGCTTGGTTTTGGTAATTCATACATGTTAAGGAATTTATCTATTTCTTATGTATTTTTGGTTTTTTGAGAGAACAATTTCTCAAAGTGGTCTCTGATCACCTTCTGGATTTTGTTAGTATCCCTTGTTATGTCCCCTTTGTCATGTGTGATTTTTAAAATTTGGGCCTTTTTTCTCCTGGTGAATCTCGCTAAGGGAGTATCAATTTTGTTGATATTTTTAAAGAACCAGCTCTTGCTTCTGTTAATTTTGTATTGACTTTTTAGTTTCTAATTGGTTAATTTCTGCCTTGATCTTGACAATTTCTTTCTGTGTATTTCTTTTGGGATTGTGTTGTTTTTGGCCTTCTAGTGCCTTAAGGTATGTCATTATGTTATTGAACTGGACCCTCCCTAACTTATTGATGAAAGCACTCATGGCTATGGACTTCCCTCTTAGGATTACCTTTGCTTTATCCCACAAATTTTGACAGGATATATTTTCATCCATATTTAACTGCAGGAACTTTTAAATTTCCTTTCTAATTTCTTCAATGACCCATTGATCATTCAGAAGTATGTTATTTAGTCTCCATTTTTAACTTTACTACAATTTTTTTTTTTGCCTTTGAGTTCTAGTTTTATGCTATTGTGATCTGAAAAGGTATAGGGGATGGTTTCCACTTATTTTAAATTTGTTGAGGCCATTTTTTGGACTAAAATGTGGTCTATTTCAGAGAAAGTTCCATGTACCACTGAGAAGAATGTGTATTCCACATCTGTGGGTGGAATATTCTGAAGACATCTGTTAGGTCCGATTGTCTATGATGCTGTTTAAGTCCATTTTTTCCTTGTTGACTTTTGGCTTTGATGACCTGTCTCTTATAAAGAGTGGGGTACTGAAATCTCCTATAATTATTTCTGGGCCAATGTGTTCCTTTATCATCACTAAAGTTTGTTTATGAAAAATGGTACTCCTATATTTGGTGAATGAATATTAGTAATGTTATAACTTTATGGTTGATTGTTCCTTTTACTAACATGTAGTGTCCATCTTTGTCTTTTCTGATTAGTTTAGGATTTGAGTCTAAAGTTTCAGAAGTTAGTATCACTACCTCTGGCTTTTTTGATTCCTACATGTTTGGTATATTATTTTGCAGCCTTTAATTTTCAAACTTTTATGGTCTTTGTAGGTGAGATGAGTCCTTTGAATCCCACATATTGAGAGTTATTGTTTTTTAATCCAGTTGTCCAGTCAG
The DNA here is from genome assembly GCA_007922755.1 of Pedetes capensis. Classification (NCBI taxonomy): domain Eukaryota; kingdom Metazoa; phylum Chordata; class Mammalia; order Rodentia; family Pedetidae; genus Pedetes; species Pedetes capensis. Next base: position 7,885 of record VMDO01023028.1, read on the forward strand.
TGCCTTTTGAATGGTGAGTTGAGACCATTTATGTTTAGAGTAATTATTGAGAGGAGCTTATTTTTCTACATCATTTTAATGTTTGTTTCTATTCTTTGGTTCATATTTAGCTTGTTGTATTCATGGATTTATGTCTTTTATTCATTCCTTTGGTCTTACATTTGGGCTTGTGTTACTTCTCCCATATATGATATTTCTTTAAAGCTCTTCTATAATGCTGGCTTGGTGGTCATTAATTGCTTAAACTTGTCAAGATCATGGAATGTCTTGAACTTTCCATCTATTTTAAAAGATAGCTTTGTTGGATAAAGTAATCTTGGTTGACAGCTATTCTTTTTCAGGACTTGAATGGTGTCTCTCCATACTTTCCTTGCCTTTGAAGTTGCTGTTGAGATGTAAGCTGTTATGCTGATGGGCTTGCCTTTCTAAGTGAGTTGGTATTCCTCTCTTACAGCCTTTAAAATAGCTTGTTTTCTCTCTCGATTTAGCATTCCAATTATAATGTATCATATAGAGGATCTGTTCTGGTCTACTCTATTTGGAATTCTAGATGCTTCAGTGTTTTGGGTGTATATTTCTTCCCTCAGGCATGGAAAGTTTTCAGCTATGATTTCATTGAAAAGATTTCCTAACCCCCTAGTGCTATTTTCAGCTCTCTCATGAGTTCCCTGTATTAATAGGTTGTATCTCTTCTTTTATCTAAGACCTATAAAAATCTTTCCATCTTCCTTGGCATTTGAATAGATAAGATCTTCAACTTTTTCTTCAGTATCAGAAATCCTATTTTTGGCTTTGTCCAATCTGGATACTGAAGATTCTACTGCAATTTTATGTTGGTGTCTTTTGTTTTGTAATTACAGCATTTTTGTTTGATTCTTCTTCAGGATCTTGATTTCTTTGCTGAGTTTTTCTTTTAAGTTATATACTTTTTTTGTCAAGTGTTTCAGTTGCTGTCATCTGTTTGGTTGTAGTGTCTTTGAGGTCTTTCAACATCTTTATTAATAGACTTCTAAATTCTTTTTCTGGCCTAACTAAAATTTAGGTTACTTTAAAATCATCTATTGAAGGGTTTTGGTCAATTGATGCACCCTCTCCAATCTGATTTTTCATATTTCACATGGTTTTAGGTCGAATCTTTCCCATTTCTTGGTCTGGATCATACTGCCCTCTATGCCTTAGTATAATGCCTTCTTTTGGGATCTTGGACTCCAGTTTAACTCAGAGGGTAGGAAGCTTTCTGCTGCTAGAGTAATAACTTGGTCTCCTTTTGCTTTTATAATTTTGATTATTCTTGTTTGAGGCCTGGTGTTCTTTAAGGAAATAGCTATACCTTATATGTAATATTTGCATATCTATGGCTTTGTGAACTTTTCAAGAGGTCTTGCAAATGTAAGGGTGGGAAAAATCCTGTTTTGGTTTTGACAAATAAATTTAGGCAATATTGATTGAATAGGGTAACATAAACCAACTACTAGTTGGAAATTATTATTAGTGAGGAAATTAGGTTGGTGGCAAATGTTTCAAAGTGTGGATGTAGAGAGGCAAGGTGTTGTGGAGAAAAGCTAGAAAGAATCCATAGGCATTAACCAAATCAGCAGAGGCATACACAAAATGAAGTAATATATATATAAATAAAAAAGAAAAAATAAAAACAAACACACAAAATACAAAACAAACACCCCCCCCAAAAAAAAACCTAGAACTGCTCAACACACACAGAAAAGGAAAACAAACAAAACAAACCCAGAACCACTCAACTTACACTAATTCAGACTATATGACGGTCATTCAGTTTCATATGACTTCCACCTTCTTTCCAGATGTTACTGTAAAGCTAACCAAGCCCTTCCTTCCCTCCTCTGTTGCAGCTCAGATCTCAGCGAGGCATGCACCCTCCAGATCCCTCCACCTATTTGTGAGGTAATCTAGTTCTGGTCCCTCTGACTCATGAATTATTAGGTTCTCTGCAAGATCTCCAGGTATAGTGCCCTTGGTGCCGTTCCCTCTGGCACAGTGCACTGTAAACACTCATTCGCTAATGCTCTTCTGGGTAATTATAGTCTACAAAGCTGGGCTGGTTTTGTCTGCAGCCCTCACTACAAGTGTTTGGATTTTGCTACTGACCACAGGCCTAGAGAGTTCTCCAGGCTCTTTTGGGCCCTACTGCACAGTGTCCTAGCTGAAGATGAGCCTCCTGGGAGTTCTAAGTTGTTGGAGTATGCTCAGTAACCCCCAGTTTCTCAGGGCCACTGGGAGCTTACCTCCAGGGTTGCTTAATTAAATGAGCATGATGCAGAACACTCTAATGTCCCCTGGGAGCTTCTGAATATTGCAGTACCCATAGACTCTTCCCATGTCTGAAAGTATCCTGCAACTAGTCTTGAGGATTGTTTACATAAATGGGTGATATCCCATGGAGCTTACAATTGCAGGTCCTTAACTACTCTGGGCTCTTAGGGAGTCAGGGGAGAAAAATAATGGCATCCCTTTTGTCTCTCTATGCTGAAGCATGGCTGCTCCTGCATGGACTTTGGCGGCATGTTCCTGTAATGCTCGCTTTGAGGTCAGCCTCCAGTTTTTTCTGGCCTGCTCTGCCTTTCAGGGGGATCCCAATTACTTGCACAGGTATCTGTATTTCCCCTTTGGGGCAGGCTCTGCTGGACCTCTGGTCTTGTTCCCCACAGTACCTCTCACACAAGAGCTTCTCTCCATATCAACTGCAGCAGTCACGTTCATTAGTCAGTTCTTGATAATTTATAGCGTAGTGTGCGTGTGTGTGCGCGCGCGCACTTTGGGTTTTGTGCCCCACCTCCTCTGAGTGGTTAGAGGTTCACCCCTCTTTTGCTGTTGTTTGCCTATGGTGGGTGACTCTAAAGTGGTACCTTATAGTTTCCATTTCTCAGTAGTTTAATTTTCTACTTTTGACCGGCTGTTGTAGCAAAGTCTTTCTGCTATTTAAAGCTAGTCTCTTCTTCTGAGTAGAGCTCTTTACAACTGTTCCTAATTCTTTTTTTCTTTCCCAGTTAAAGTATGGATGCTGTCAGTCAGGTATCTTAACTGGTGGTTCACATGGTAAAATATCTTATTCTACTGCATGTTTTCTATTGTCTTTTGTTAGTTGGTATTTTTTAATCTGGGATAACCATATTTTTTAAATTAGTGAAGTATTATGATGGTTTAATCATGGAAATATTAGTTTTTTATCTTTACTCTCTTTCTTTAGATTTTCCTCAGGTACCTTGAACATCTATTTTCAGGTCATTTTGCCAAGTTTTCTCATTTTCCCCAAAGTATAATTTTCTGGTAGTTTTTTATTGCCATTGCATTGAATTTATAAATTCAATAGTGAGAAATGACCTTTTTACAAGTGCTGTTTCTTATCTAAGACCAAGGTGTGTTTTTCTATTAAACCAATATTTCATTGTCTCTTAGTTAAACTGAAAATTCAACTTCATTGCAGACCTGCAAAGTTTTTGTAAAGTTTATTCCAAGCCCTTTATTGGTCTGATTATTGAAATTAATATTCTACAAAGAAAGAGAACTATAGACCAATTTTCCTAATGAACATGGGTGCAAAAATCCTCCATAAAATTCTGGCAAGCTGAATTCAGCAACACATTAAAAATAACATACACCATGATCAGGTGGGCTTCATTCCACAGATGCAAGGCTGGTTTAACATACAAAAATCAATGAATATAATTTAGCATATGAAGAGACTGGCAGATAGAAACCACATGATTAGTTCAACTGATGCTGAGAATGCCTTTTAAAAAATACAATACCATTACATGTTTAAAATACTGAAGAATCTTGGCATAGTAAGAATTTATCTCAATATCATAAAGTCCATCTATGACAAACCTACAGCCAACATCATATTAAATAGGGAAAAATTGAAACCATTCCCTCTAAGGTCAGGAACAAAACAAGGATGTCTACTCTCTCTTCCCTTATTCAGTATCATGATTGAAGTGCTGGCCAGAGCAATTAGGCAAAAGAAAGAAATTAAAGGAATATGGATAGGGAAAGAAGAGGTCAAATTATCATTATACATAGATAACATGATTTTTTACCTAAAGGATCCCCAAAATTCCACTAGAAAACTTTTGGAGCTGATTAGCTCTTTAGGAAAAGTAGCAGGATACAAAATTAACACTCAACATTCAGTAGCTTTCCTTTATGCCAGTAGTGAACAAGAAGAGAAGGAATTTAAGACAACAATCCCATTTACAATAGCACACCAAAAAATCAAATATTTAGGAGTCAACCTAACCAAAGACCCTGAAGTCCTTTACAAGGAAAACTTCAAAACATTAAAGAAAGCAATAGCAAAGGATACTAAAAGATGGAAGGACCTCCCTTGCTCATGGATCAGGAGAATTAATATTGTGAAAATGACTATACTGCCAATAGTGATTTACAGATTTAATATAATCCCCATCAAAATTCCAATGACAATCTTTGAAGAAATAGAAAAAAAAATCCTAAAATTCACATGGAAGCACAAACGACCACGTCTAGCCAAAACAATCCTTATGAGCCAAAACAGTGCAAGAGGAATCATAATACCTGACTTTAAATTATACTACAGAATGAAAGTAGCAAAAACAGCTTGGTACTAGCACAATGATAGGCTTGAAGATTAATGGAACAGAACTGAAAACCCAGAGATGCACCCATGGAATTATATCTGCCTGATTTTTGACAAAGGGATTGAGAACATTCAATGGAGAAAAGATAGTCACTTCAGCAAATGGTGTTGGGAAAACTGGATATCCATGTGCAGAAGACTGAAAATAGACCTGTATCTCCCAGTCTGTAAAATAGTCAACTTGAAATGGATTAGAGACCTCAACATTAAACTAGACATCTTAAAGCTACTAGAAGAAAAGATAGAGAATATGCTCCAACACATGACCACAGGCAAATATTTCTTCAACAGAAAACTGCATCAAGATTTGACAAATAGGTTTACATGAAGCTAAAAAGCTTCTGTGCAGCAAAGAAAATAATCCATAGAGTAAAAGGAGAGCCTACAGAATGGGAGAAAGTCTTTGCATCCTACACATCTGACAGAGAAGTAATTTCTAGAAAATATAAGGAACTTAAGAAATCAAACACCAAAATAACAAATAACCCAATAAATAAGTGAGCAATGGAACTGAACAGACAGTTTTCAAATTACGAAGTACAAAGAGCCAAAACAAAACAAAACCACACACACACATGAAAAAATGCTCAATATCTCTAGCCATTAGGGAAATGGAAATCAAAACAACACTGAGATTCCATCTCACTCCAGTAAGAATGACCAAAATTAACAAAATAAATAATAACATGCTGGCAAGAATGCTGACAAAAAGGAACACTTTTATACTACTGGTGGGAATGTAAATTAGTTTAGCCTCTTTGGAAATGAGTATGGAGGTACCTTATAAAATTAAGAATAGAACCACCCTATGACTCAGCTATACCACTCGTGAGCGTATACCCAAAGGAAGATAAGTCATCATACCACAGGGTCACAAGTACTTCCATATTTAATGCAGCATTCTTCACAATTGCAAGGATACAGAATTAGCCAAGATATCCATCAACAAAGGAGTGGAATGAAAAATTGTGAGATTATATATATATATATATATATATATGTAATATATCACAATGGGATATTACTCAGCAATAAAGAAGAATGAAATAATGTCATTTGCAGCAAAATAGATGGAACTGGAGAACATCACCTTAAGTGATCTAACCCAGTCCCAAAAAGAGAAATACCTCCAGGAGAGTTAAGACAACCCTATAAAGGAAAACAAAGAACTGGTTAGCTGAAATGAGTGCAACCCAAGAAAGGACCAAAGCAAACATGATTCATAAATCAGTAACAGGTAATGATTGGGTATATAATAATAAATGCTACTCAATAATCACTATTAATGTAAATGGTCTTAATTCGCCAATTAAAGACAGAGACTGGCTAATTGAATGAAAAAACACAAACCATCAATATGTGGTATTTAAGAAACTCATCTAGCTCACAAAGACTGGAATAAACTGAGAGTTAATGGCTGGAAAAATGTATACCTAGCAGGGGGGGAACAAAAGAAAGCAGGTGTTGCAATACTAATTTCAGATAGATTAAATTTCATTCCAAAACTAATTAGAAGAGACAAAGGAGGACATTACATTTTAATACAAGGAACAATCGATCAAGAATCAATAATGCTCCTTAATACTTATGCCCCAAACATAGGGGCACCTAGCTTTATAAGACAAACTTTATGGAATATAAAGAACTTTATTGGACCAAAATCAATAATTATGGGAGACTTCAATACCCCACTTTTATCAAGAGAAAGGTCATCAAAATGAAAAATCAACAGAGAAACGTCAAATCTAATCTCCACCCTAAACCAGTTGGATCTCACAGATATATACAGAATATTTCATCCACATGATGAGGAATACACATTCTTTTCAGCTCGACATGGAACATTTTCTAAGATAGATCATATGCTAGTCCATAAGAACTTCCTCAACAAATACAAAAAAGTAGAAATTATTCCCTGTTCCTTATCAGATCACAATGGGATAAAATTGGAGCTCAAGAGCAAGAATAATTCCAGAAACTTTACAAACTCATGGAGACTGAATAATACACTGCTGAATGACCCATGGATTGTTGATGAAATCAAATTGGAATTTAAAAAATTCCTACAATCAAATGATGATGAAAACACTTCATACCAAAACATATGGGATACAGCAAAGGCAGTTTTAAGAGGGAAGTTTATAGCATTAAGTGCCTTCATCAATAAAATAAAGAAGACCCAAATAAATGACCTAATGACGCATCTTGAGACACTAGAAAACCAACAAAAAATCAAGCCTAAAAGGGACACCCAAAAGGAAATTACAAAAATAAAGGGAGAAATATCTCAATTAGAATCCAAAGAGATAATTCAAAAAATTAATAAGACTAAGAGCTGGTTCTTTGAAAAGATTAATAAAATAGACACCCCTCTGGCTAACCTCATCAAAAAGAAAAAGGAAAAATCCAACATAGTACAGATTATGAAAGACAACGGATCCGTAACCACCTACTCCAACGAAATACAGAAAATTGTCAGGGATTACTACAAGAGACAGTATTCTCCAAAATATGAAAATGCAGAAGAAATGGACAAATTTATTAACACATATGACCTACCAAAGCTAACTCCAGAAGACATAACTGACTTAAACAAGCCCATTACATATACGGAAATAGAAAAGGTAATTAAAAGTCTCCCAACAAAGAAGAGCCCAGGTCCTGATGGATTCACAGCAGAATTTTACCAAACTTTTAAAGAAGATATAATACCTGTCTTCCTCAAATTATTCCAAAAAATAGACAAGGAGAGAACACTCCCAAATTCATTCTCTGAAGCTACCATCACCCTGATACCTAAACCAGGAAAAGATTCATCTAAGATAGAGAATTATAGACCCATCTCCCTTATGAATCTAGATGCAAAAATATTTAATAAAATTATGGCAAACAGAATCCAGCAGCATATAAAAAAGATTATCCACCATGACCAAGTGGGATTTATACCACAGATGCAAGCCTGGTTTAACATATGGAAATCAATTAATGTAATCCAGCCTATCAAGAAACTGGCAAACAAAAACCACATGATCATCTCAATTGATGATGAAAAGGCCTTCGATAAAGTGCAACACCTTTTCATGATAAAAACAT